>JBBPBX010102169.1:0-12076 GCA_038048925.1 Garcialebias charrua
GTTTTTTTTTTTCCTTCCAATGTTGTTTTGATTTTGTTGTGTTTTTTTTTTAATGTATTTCCGTTGTTCCTTTACACAGGGGTGGGCAATTATTTTTTCCATGGGGCCACATGAGAAATAGAAAATATTGTGGGGGGCCGGGCGAAATGACATAATTCAATACTGCATAATATTAATAGTATTTCTTTATTAAAAGCAGTAAATATCATTGTTTAGACAAACTGGTAAAAGTATTAGTTATGATTAATCAACAAAATAAAAAGCATGAGTGGACATTTTTGAGGGCTAACGTTGTTTTGTGACTTGCTCGTGACAACAATTCAATCATGCACATTGCGCATGTCTTGATTTACATATTGCATCATTTTGTACGTGAATTTAAAAAAAACATCAAAATTAAAGCAATGCAGTCCACAAATGAGGTAAAATTAGAAACTATGTTTTTGTTGTAACTCCCCTTACGGGGGCCGGTCAGAGTCAACCAAAGGGCCGCATGTGGCCCTGGGGCCGTACAATGCCCAGGTCTGTTCTATACTGAGGTTTTGCAAAAATCTCAGTTCCCTTAAGACTATAGCAGGTCGTCCTCTTTACAAAATTAATTTGAACATTTGAAGGCAGTACATTATTATGGGCTCTATACATTACCAACAAAATATTGTAATCCACTAAATCATAAAACTTTAGCAACTTAAGTTGTTGAAACAATATATTTGACGGATGACAGTGAGGCTTTCTTGTAATTATTCTGACAGCTCTTTTTTGTAAAATAAAAATAGGCTTCGTTATGGTTTTACACGCCTTTCCCCAAACTTCAACACAATAAATTAAATGTGGAACAAAAATTGCATTATATAACAGATACAGAGCTTTATCATTCAACAAATCTTTCACTTTGTAAAGCACCGCAGTAGATCTAGATAACTTAAGTTTAACTAAATTTATATGCTGTTTCCACGACAGTTTGTCATCAATAACTACCCCCAAAAACTTCACCTCGCTTACTCTGTGAACTTCAACACCATCAATTTTAAAAGAAAAATCCAATTTATTCTTTTTATTACTAAATAACATATAATTTGTTTTATCTAGGTTTAATGATAGTTTGTTCAATTTAAACCAAGTTTGTAATTTAACAAACTCCATTTTTAACAGCTCAGACATTTGATTTAAATCACTACCAAAATAAAAAAAGTAGTATCGTCAGCAAAGAGAACACATTTTAGAAGTCCAGACACCTTCACTAGATCATTCACATACAAAATAAACAACTTTGGTCCAAGTATTGAGCCTTGTGGGACTCCACATGTGATCTTGCAGAGGTTTGATCGTATGCCGTCAATTTGTACAAACTGTTGTCTATCTTTCAAGTAACTAGACACCCACTGTAGTGCTAGTCCTCTAATACCATACTTGTTTAATTTATTAGTGAGAATGGTATGGTCAATTGTGTCAAATGCTTTCTTTAAATCAATAAACAGACTAATACAATGTTGCTTTTGATCAATGGCTGTGGTAATTTGTTCCGTTAGTTCCATAAGAGCCATGGATGTAGAATTTTTAGATCGAAAACCATATTGACTGTCACTTAAAATATTATATTTATCAAGAAATTTATCTAATCTGGTTACGAATATTTTTTCTAGAATTTTGGAAAATTGCGGCAACAATGATATTGGTCTATAGTTGTTAAAGACGCATTTGTCACCATTTTTAAAAATAGGGATCACCTTTGCTACTTTCATATTTTCAGGAAATACACCCGTGGAAAAAGACAAATTACATATGTATGAGAACGGTTCGATAACAAGACTTATTATGTCCTTTACAACCATCATGTCCATATCAACCCAGTCCTTAGATTTTTTATCTGCAAAAGTTTTAACTACTATCAATATTTCTTCCTTATCAATTTCATGTAGAAACATAGTGTTTTCACAACCTTTGATTAAGTGACACACATCCTTATCAACTAATGGAATTGTTTTTGCAAGGTGTGGTCCCACGTTCACAAAATAATTATTGAATCCATTTACAACTTCATGTTCTTCTTGTATTTCATTATTTTCATCCACAAAATACTGAGACAAGCTCATACTATTTTTGCGTTTGTTCAAAACACTGTTCATCACTCTCCAAGTTGCTTTCATATCACCACTTGTTTTATGTAATAGTTCACTATAATATTCACTCTTTTGTTTTTTTATAATTCCCGTTAATTTGTTTTTATACTTTTTGTATTTATTTTCCGCCTCAGGAGTACTGTTTTTCAAGAAACAAGAATACAGATAGTTTTTTTTCTTGCATGCGTTTCTCAGTCCTGTCGTCATCCACGGTTGATCGATAATACGTTTCTTAGTATGATTTTTTGCACACAATTTTTTGTATACAAAACATCCAAAATTTTCATAAACTCATATGATTTGTTTACGTCATCCACATACACATCATTCCAATTTTGTTTTTTCAAGGCATCTTTAAATCTATCTAATGATTTTTTAGATGTGTTTATTATTTTTTTCGTTCTTATAACCGGTCTTGTGATACTATCTTCTTTATTATAAATTGTAAAAACTGGTAAATGATCAGTCAAATCAGCCATCAAAATACCACTTATTATTTTGTCATCTGCTAAATTAGTGAAAATATTATCAATTGTTGTGGAAGTGTGCGTTGTTATTCTCGTTGGATTTGATATCAAAGGATATAAAAAAAATTTCGTTCAACCTTTATTTAGTCAGGTAAATCTTTGGAACCTCATGGGCTCATTTACGAAAGCGACCTGCTAAAACTAAAGAACAATGAACAGTAGAATTTAAACTGTACATTGAATTTATGAAAGTACTGATGTTATTAGAGTCAGTCTTATTACCCAGATCAATGTTGAAGTCACCACATAGGAAAACTGATTTGTTTCCTCTCTTATCTAACAACTCCAGGATTCTATCAGTGAATAACTCTATATTTGACCCAGGTGATCGATAGACACAGCTTATTATGAAGTTTTTGTCATTTTTGTTTATTATTTCTATAGTTATCATTTCCATTAAATTATCTACAACTATAGACATGTCACCAATTTGTTTGCATTTTATTTCACTGTTGATAAATAGAGCTACTCCTCCACCCTTTTTTTATTTCTATTTTTATAATACAATTCATATCCTTCAATATAAGCATTATTTATGTTTTCATCGTTCAGCCATGTTTCGGAAAGTGCTATTATTGTAAAAGTGTTGTTTAATTTTTTTAAGTAAGCTGTTATCTTTGATATACTAGCATTGATGCTTCTGCAATTAAAGTGAATAATGGAGAGACTTCCATTTATTATTTTAATGTTATCAAACTGTTTTTCATTATAATATTTACTTTCATTTATAGATGGAAATAATTTTTTTTCAATTTCATCATCAACCTCATATATTTTTAATTCCGATTCATCGCACATCCTCATAGTGTAATGTATTTGTTCGTTGCAACAACCTAAGAGATGCAAAGCCAATGGCTGCGTCGCTCACCTGGCAGCCTGTGCCAGAAGTCTCATTCAGGGTTAGAGCTCACCACAGCGCTGAATCTGCACTGATGAAAGTTACTAATGATATTCTTATGGCCTCTGACGTCACAGATGTGGAGGAGTGCTGTGATATGTGATTCATGGGAGGGCAAGTCCAAGAGCGTGGTCCGAGTAGAGGAAGCAGGGTACGTTACCGTGGGCAGAGAATTAAATTCAAATCAGAAGAGCAGCAGGCAGAAAGATAAATACAGGAAGCAAGCATGAGGTTGAATCCAAAACAAGGCTTGAGGTTCAGGCAAGAGACAAGGAACTATGATGGCTTCAGAATCAGGGACCATGGAAGGCTTAATAATTTGGCCCTGGTCGGTGTGGACATGGAGCCTATAACGGTAGGTCAACAGGTGCAAGGACTGAAGGCTGATTACTGTGGAGAAAACAAGGGAGGCATGGCATGGAGAGAAGGGAGCAGGATTGAGCCGAAGGATGGTTGATGCTCAAAACACAGCAGGAAAACAGAAACAATGGCATGAGGGCAAAAACTAGGGCAGGTGACAAGGGCAGGAGTACAAAGAGCATGAAGGCAGAAACATGGCATGAGGAGCAGTACTGACTGACTGACCGACCGACCGACCGGCCGACCGGCCGAGCCAGCCAGCCAAGGAACTTTCTGTCCAGGAGCAATAATCAGGGTTTCAGTCTTGTTAGAATAACTGAATGCAGTTGTTAGCTAGCCACTCCTTCATGTGGGAAACACAGTTTACTAAAGGCCCCCCCCAGAGCTCTGCGTACTGCCGTACGCCGGTCCGTGCGCGCGTTCACTCCCACAGCTCTGCGTGCGTTCTCCCCGCAAACTGTCAATCAATTGAGTAGGCGTGTCAGCAAATGACCAATCAGCGAACGCTCTGCGCTGTGGCTGCAGCTAGAATGAACGTGAGAACAGGAGAAAAAAAAGGAGCCGGCAGCTTCAGCGCAACGGTTTTCTGTGTTTATATCTTATTAAAAAGTTCTAAAAAATAAAAATAAAACACAGGGAGCGTTGGTCTTGCAGCCCACAGCCCTCCAGGAAATCTGCAGAAACCTTGCGCAGCCAGGTAGGACCCGAGTTTAAATTCGCTTGTGGCAAATTTCATTTCCTCATTTTCAGAGTGAGCAGAGGAAGCGATCACTTGACTTTTGGCAAAAAAACTTTAAAGCAAAGTCCAGATCAGGGATTTAAGAAGGGGAATTCAATACATTTGTGTCAAATACAAAACAGTCCGGCGCCGGGCAGACAACGCGCCTCGCGTACGCGGTCGTAAAATTTGAGCTTCGCTCGTACATGGTACGCTTGTGCCTCTGCGTACGGACGGCGCACGGACGGCGTAGTGCGGCGTACGGCCGAACACAGAGCTCTGAAAGGGGCTTAAGTCAGCTAACGTGTGTAATTCTGAATCATAGAAGGATCAGTACAGTTGAATGTCATCAGCATACAAATGGTAAGACACTTTACTAAAGCTAGTGATAATCTTTCCAAGGGGGCTGATGTATAGAAGGAACAGAATAGCACCTAAGACTGAACCCTAAGGAACACCATACAAAACAGAGTGGTCCAGTTGTTTAAACTGGAACCGTAGAAGTCGAGACAAAGGCTGACCCTGGTGATGATGCCGTCCTCGTCCGTCTGCACAAGGACGTTGCTGCACCAGAAGGTCCCGCAGCTGCGACCCCAGCAGACCCGACTGAGACCGAACCGCTTCACGGAGTACTGGCAGGACAAGGAGGCCACGCCCCCCTCCATCACTTTGAAACAGGAGGCGGGCGCCAGAGGTCCTCCTGCAGCAGAAACAGGAACACAAGCACAAAGATGAGAGGCGTGCCCAACAGAAACTTCCTCAGTGACAGGTTTTGACAGGTTTGTTTATGTTTATGTTTATTAAATTTGTTCATTTTTTACAAAAGAAACAATACAAGACAATCTCATAAATGTTTGTGTACAAAATGCAAAAAAATGAAAGGTAGCAGAAAGAAGAATAAATCTTATTATATATCTGCCCCTTACTTCCAACAATCAGATTAAACAACAATAATCAACCATGTAAACAATAATAATCTTCAACCAACTTTTTCCAACAATCAGATTAAACAATAATAATCTTCAACCAACAGTACAAAATGACTAACTCTTTCTAATTTTCTAACTAATACAATACACATTACGCTATTTCATATATATTTTTTAACACATTTGTTTTGATCATTTTTTTAAATGTAAACATTGACTTGGCATTTTTAACTACATTCTCCAAGCCATTCCATAATCTAATTCCCTGGATTGAGGTAGAACGTCCCTTCAAACTAGTTCTGAATTGTGGTTTTACAAACATCTCTGTCCCCTTAAGATTATAACAACTTTGTCTTTTAACAAAATGCATTTGGATATTTAAAGGTAATGCATTATTTTGAGCCCTATACATAACTGATAAAATATTATAGTCTACCAAATCATGGAACTTCAATAACTTCAGTTGATAAAATAATGTACTTGATGGATGACAGTAATGTTTTCTAGTGATAATTCTTACAGCTCTTTTCTGTAATACAAAAATAGGCTTTGTGATTGTTTTACACGCATTCCCCCAAACATCAATACAATAGATTAAGTGTGGAACAATGATTGTGTTATACAACAAATACAGAGCTTTATCATTCAATAGGTCTCTGACTTTGTACAGTACTGCAATCGATTTAGCTATTTTTATTCTTACAGAATTTATGTGTTGTTTCCATGTCAGTTTGTCATCAATGATAACACCCAAAAACTTCACCTCACTCACTCTACAAATCTCAACACCCTCAATTTTGAGTGGAACATCAACAGTTTTCTTTTTATTACCGAATATCATGTAATTAGTTTTTTCTAGATTTAATGATAATTTATTTATTTTAAACCAAGTTTGTATCTTGACAAATTCTGTCTTTATCAATTCCAACATTTGTTCTATATCTTCACCTAAACAGAAAAATGTGGTATCATCAGCAAAAAGTACACATTTAAGGAGTCCTGACACATTTACCAAGTCATTCACATATAAAATAAAAAGCTTTGGTCCAAGTACAGAGCCTTGGGGAACTCCACATGTGATATTACAGAGGTCAGATCTTACATCATTTATTTGTACAAATTGTTTCCTATCTTTCAAGTAGCTAGATACCCACTGTAATGCTGGTCCTCTAATACCATATTTGTTCAGTTTTTCAAGGAGAATGGTGTGATCAATAGTATCGAATGCTTTTTTTAAATCAACAAAAATACTGATACAATATTGTTTTTGATCGACAGCAGTAGTTATTTGTTCCATTAATTCCATGAGAGCCATTGATGTAGAGTTTTTTGCTCTAAACCCATACTGACTGTTGCTTAGAATATTTTGTTTATCTATAAATTGATCTAGTCTGTTTACAAATAGTTTTTCAAGAATTTTTGAAAACTGTGGTAACAAGGATATAGGTCTATAATTGTTGAATACACATTTATCACCATTTTTAAAAAGAGGAACGACCTTAGCTACTTTCATATTATCTGGAAATATTCCTGTTGAAAATGATAAGTTACATATGTATGTGAACGGCTCAATAACATGGCTCATTATGTCCTTCACAAACATCATATCCATGTCCACCCAGTCTTTCGATCTCTTGTCTGTAAGATGTTTTACTACATTCATTATTTCCTCTTTGTTAGTTCCATTTAGAAAAATACTATTTGCACAACCTGTAATTGAGTGGATCACATTTTTATCTACTTTTGGTATCTTAGCTGCAAGGCTTGATCCAACATTCACAAAATATTGATTAAATCCATTTACAATTTCATTTTCATCATGAATTTCATCGTTGTCTTTTACAAAATATTTTGAAATACCAGTTTTTGCTTTATGATTCTTCAGGACACTATTCATTACTCGCCATGTTGCTTTCATATCACCATTACTTTTATCTAATAATTTACTATAATATTCTTTCTTATGTTTCCTTATAATCCCTACTAATTTATTTTTATACTTTTTATATTTTTCTTCAGCGCTCTGACTTCGCAATTTCAAGAAACATGAATACAAATAATTCTTTTTTTTACAAGCATTTCTTAACCCTTTTGTCATCCATGGTTGATCAATTGTTTTTCTCTTTGTGTAATTTGTTTGCACACACCACCAGCCTGATCAAGAAAGGTCATCAGAGACTCTACTTCCTCAGACGGCTGAGACGAGCTGGTCTGAGCAGCCCAGTTCTCACCTCCTTCTACAGGTGTGCAGTGGAGAGCATCCTGTGCTCCAGCATCAACGTGTGGCATGGAGGCTGCACAGTTGCAGAGAGGAAAGCTCTACAGAGAGTGGTGAAGGCTGCACAGAAGTCTGTTGGAGTCAGTCTCCCCACCATCACAGACATTTACACCTCCAGATGCAGGAAAAGAGCCACCTGCATCATGAAAGACCTCACTCACCCAGCACACTCACTCTTTGCCCCACTCCCCTCAGGACGGAGGTTGAGGAGCATCAAATGTAGAACCACTAGACTGAGGAACAGCTTCTACCCTGAGGCTGTTAGACTCATGAATAAATAAAAATAAAATAAAAATAAACACTGCAAAATATCACATCATGCTGATGCTGATCTGTTTTCTTGTTGCTGTGTTCATCTGTGTTCATCTGTGACCATCTGCTCATACAGACTCATGTTCGTGCTGCTGTTTATAATGATGTTTTTCCACTACATTAGGGCTTAGTGTATTACTAGTTGATGTTTTTCTTAGTTAATTCTAGATGTTATTACTGTTTTTCTCTTGCATTTGTTGTTGGATGTAACTGGGACCCTGTGTACATAATCTCGTTTTCATCACATGTACCACATGCGGTGCAAATGACAATAAAGACTCTCTGACTCTCTGACTCTGATATAGAGCTTCCAAGATATTCATAAACTCATCATATGCTCTGTTCGCATCATCAACATACACTTCATTCCAGTCTTGTTTATCTAGATCCTCTTTCAATTTTTCCAAAACTTTTTTTGATGTGTTTATGATCTTTTTCTTCGTTGTAACTGCTTTTGTGATGCTTTGATCATTTTTATAGATTGTGAAAACTGGTAAATGATCACTTAAGTCGGTCGTTAAGATACCACCTATCACGTCCCCATTTGTTATATTTGTGAAAATATTATCAATTATTGTGGCACTATGAGTTGTAATTCTTGTTGGCTTTGATATCAATGGATACATATTTAAACTGTACATTGAGTTTATAAATGTGCTTATGTTATTTGAATCTGTTTTATTTCCCATATCAATGTTAAAGTCTCCACACAAAAAAACATTTTTATTAAAACTCTTCTCCATTAGCTCCAAGATTTTATCCGTGAATATTTCTATATTTGCTCCTGGTGATCTATATACACAACTTATTATTATGTTTTTATCGTTTTTGTTTATTATTTCTATTGTTATCATTTCCATAATATTATCAACTATTATTGACATTTCACTGTTTAATTTACATTTTATTTCATTATTGACAAACAGAGCGACTCCACCACCTCTTTTATTATTTCTGTTCATATCAAAGTCAAGTCAAAGTCAAAGTCAACTTTATTGTCAGAACTGCAATATGTACAGGACATACAAAGGACCGAAATTGCGTTTCTCTCAGATGATATAATTCATACCCCTCGATGTGAATATTAAGAGAGATAAGAGATAAGAGATTTATTTATTAACATTGCACCGTAATACAACGTGATTATGTAGCACAGTCGTCCGGAAGAGGGAAGAGTATGCAAGCTGCAGCATTTCCAAACACATGACATGTTCTTCTGCGCGGCCGCGCTCATCCGTCTCCGGATGAAGGTCAAACAGATATGGAAAAAGGAAAAACACAATAGGTATCATTTGTGATATTCAAAAAAAGAATCTATCAAAGATTGCCTTAAGACACTCTATGATAAAGTCCCAAAAACTCTATCAGCAATAAGCACAGCCAGACAAGACATTGTTGCAGATTTGACGACATGCAAGGAGATCAAAGAGTCTGTGAGCAGCACTTCAGATAACACAGTTCAGCAGATGTTAAGCTCGGCGCCTCTGAGCACACTCCCAGGGACCTCTGGGGAGGGAGGGGGAGGGGGTCAGCAGTGTCTCTCAGCTTCACTCCAGGAGAATAGTTCCCAACAGCCTTCTTCTTTTCCAAGGTCGCGCAGAAACTAGATTAGATAGTTCTTTTGTTTATCTTCAATCCAGGCCACAGTGTTCTTTTTGACTGCAGCCTTCCAGAGTCCAGGTGCTGTTCAGGTCCAAAATCGCCGAATCAAATGAGTTTCCGAGGCTACAAACCTCCATCCGTGCCCTGATTAATGCCGGGCGGCTGTAAACGAGTTCCAAAGCGCACCGCAGGTCCACGGTGGTCTACCGCTCCCATTGTGCGGTTCAGCTCGTACAACAGCTGGGTTGAGGAGCTCACAGCCCGGATCAGAGACTCTTGCTGATCAGGAAGTTTGGCCAGTGCGCCGATAGCTGCCGAAGTCTTCCTGATCTTCCAGTAACAGACAGCTCCGCTCACGCCAAAAAACAGAGCAGCTGCCACCAATATCCCAATAATCCACAAATCTTCCACGTCTTCGACAGACAGGACGGTCAAACACATGGGTTGCCACTGTCCCCACGAGTCCATCATGTATCCGACAGCGTGCGTGTCAGAGGGGCAGGCCGCTTCTCCTGGCCCGGTCCGCTTCGTGGAAAAAATCTTATCATAGATGAAACAGCCCAATTTATTAACTCCATCGCAAATTGGTTCGAGTGAGCGCTGAAGAGTCACAGACGAGACAAAAAGCAATTACTTGTGTTATCATCATTGAGCCATGTCTCTGACAGCGCTATTATTGTAAAAGTTCTATTTAACTGTTTTAAGTAATCTGTTATTTTGGATATGTTTGCATTTATACTTCTGCTATTAAAGTGAATAATAGAGAGAACTCCATTTGATATATTGATGTCATTAAACTGCTCTTCATTATAATATTCGCTATCTTTTATTACAGGGAAAAAATTTGCATCAATCACATTTTCAACATTATATATTTTAGGTTCTGAGTCTTCGTATGTTGTCATGTTCTAATGTATTTGTTCATTTCACTGTATATTTTATCCATTTGTAATTTTTCATCCCCTGTGTTCATCCAGATCCGTCAGCTCTTTTATCATTTTAGGCTGAGACCCTTCCTTTGTTTTGATAAAGATGTATCCATTTCTTGTCCATGTTGAATGTATT
The DNA here is from genome assembly GCA_038048925.1 of Garcialebias charrua. Lineage (NCBI taxonomy): Eukaryota > Metazoa > Chordata > Actinopteri > Cyprinodontiformes > Rivulidae > Garcialebias > Garcialebias charrua. The sequence goes on from JBBPBX010102169.1 coordinate 10,810, forward strand.
TTGTTTTTGTTTTTTAACCACCTTGCTTCCTTTGCAATTTTTCCATTTTTTTTGGTAAGATGTTCATTTATGTAAATGTTTGATCCCTTTAAATTTCTTCTATTTTGCATAACATAGTTTTTGTATTCCTGCTAATGAACTTGACAACTACTGACGGTTTGAATCTTGGTGAATTACTGGCAGAGGTGGGTAGGAATGAGTTACATTTACTCAGTTACATTTACTTAAGTAGCTTTTTGAGAAAATTGTACTTGTGAGAGTAGTTTAAATGTGAAAGACTTATACTTTTACTTGAGTAAATTTTAGGGGAGAAAACCGCAACTTTTACTCAGTTACTATGGGCTTTCTGCCGATCGCTACAGTTACTTTTGTTTCAAGTATGTAAAAACATTTGCAGCAAAATTATTGCGTAACTTATTGTCACCTGACATGTAACCAATCAAGTGAAGCCAACCAGTCACGTGACCACAACAAACTCTCCGCGCGGGCCATGTTGAGTGACGTCGGAGATTCTGGTAAACAGTTAGTGCTGTTTATAGGATGTCAAAATGTAAGAAAATGAGTTCCAACATTTACTGGTAGAAACAAAGTTTTGCAGAAAGTCAAGTTTACTATTATTTAGCTGAATTATTTGGGCTACAGTTGCCTTTGTGTTTGTTTTTTTATTTACAACAATGTAAAAGATAAGTGGTTTATTTCTAAATCATTTTGGCTGGTATTGCCTTTGTGTTTTTATTTATAACAATGTATGTTCAGTCTCATTAAAAGTTATGTTTCCTTGTAAATCCATTTGCATGTTATAATTTAATGACAAGAGATGGTACTCCGCAGTTACTCACTACTTGAGTAGGTTATAATCAAAGTACTTTTACTCAAGTAAATTTTTGGATGCCTACTCACTACTTTTACTTGAGTAATATTTGGTTCAAGTAACAATACTTTTAGTTGAGTAAAAATTTTGAATACTCTACCCACCTCTGATTACTGGGCAGGGTGTGACAGAACGAAATGTCCCCATAGTCTATGTTAATGTCCATGTCCTGTAAGAAAGTAACTACATGTTCTTCCAGAGTCTCTTGTTCTTCCTGAGATGCATTCTCAGTTGGGTCTTTGTTGGTAAGAGTTTTTGCATATGTTTGATACTTACTAACATCAAGTCCTGAGATCACCACGTTGTCTTGCTTTGTGTATTGTTCAAAATCCTCTATTTTTCATTCTAGTTCAGCAATTTTATTGTCTTTGCTAATTATCTTTGCTAGGGTTAGGG
>JBBPBX010102170.1:0-2500 GCA_038048925.1 Garcialebias charrua
TGTCGTTTTTTTAATTGCATTCTCACATAGAACATATAGGATTTTGTTGACATGATGTTTGTCATGTCAAAAGGGGAATTGAAATATATTTCTATCAGTATTACATTACACCCATTATGTTCCATTATTTGTATTCACTTAATTCTGTCTTATAATGTGAAATGTGACACAAGGCAGAACGTTTTTCTCTCGGGCTTTGTTTTCACTAGGGAACAGTTACACGCCTGCACAATTCAACAGACCCAACATTTGATGTTTACATTGAAGCTGATACTGTAGTTTGTTGACAGAAAGGAGGGTCACGTGGTAGTGTAGGTGGTTCCAGAGCGGTCCTGAAGCAGTCCAAGGAGGTTCCAGGTTCCAGGAGGCGGTGACGACATCCGGGGTTTTTATAACCGTGGCCCTGCCTTTGAAGATGTGTGTGTGGACTTGTGCTCGGTGAGAGGTCTGTTGTTGCTGTAAGGTTTATTCTTATTATGTACAATAAACCTGCATAACTTGCACATTCGTTTCAGAGCTTCCTTCAACCTTTTGAATTCGCAACAACATATTCAAAATTCACTTTTTAATGTTTTTTTTACTCAACTTTGGGTATTTACTAGCCTGGTTTAAACCAGACCCTTGTCCTTCACTTCGCTTCGTACTAGGGTCTGGACTTTTCCCATTGAAAAACGTTTCTTGCTGGAGGCGTGGCCTCTGCTGAGGAACAAAACCATTGGATATTTTGAACAGGGAAAGCATTCTGCTCCCTCCCCTCAGAGCCACCCCCCGTGCTCTGGTGAACTTGACTGACAACTGCTCCGCCTCTTGCAGCGTTTCTCTCGCTGCGCAAACTCAGTGTTTATATGTTATAAAACGTTTTAATACAATAAAATCAAACCATGGATCGCTGGTCCAGCTCACCAAAAGACCAGAAAATCTGCAGGGACTCGGTCAGCAATAAAACCCGAGTTTAATTCTCGTGACAACCTGAGGCATTTCCGTGTTCATTTTACTCAGCAGGAGGGTGGAGGAGAAGGAGGACGAGGGAGCGATTACTTGACTTTTGGGAGAAAAAAAACAAAAGAAAACTCCAGATAAGGGATTAAGCAGGGGAAATTAATAAATTTGTGTCACATATAAAACAGTTCTGCATCGCTTTGCATCGCTTTGAATGATGCCGTGCTCTGGTGAACTTGACTGACAGCTGCTCCGCCTCTTGCAGCGTTTCTCTCGCTGCGCAAATTCTGTGTTTATATGTTATAAAACGTTTTAATACAATAAAATCAAACCATGGATCGCTGGTCCAGCTCACCAAAACACCAGAAAATCTGATGGGACTCGGTCAGCAACTAAAACCCGAGTTTAATTCTCGTGACAACCTGAGGCATTTCCGTGTTCATTTTACTCAGCAGGAGGGTGGAGGAGAAGGAGGACGAGGGAGCGATTACTTAACTTTTGGGAAAAAAAAACAAAAGAAAACTCCAGATAAGGGATTAAGAAGGGGAAATTAATAAATTTGTGTCACATATAAAACAATCCTGCATCGCTTTGCATCGCTTTGAATGAGAACATGCCGCTGCTCGCTGACTGAGCGCTGGCAGAGCCCTTTTATAGGGCTCTGCGCGCTGGGACTGGTGGGGGCGTGGGTTAGGGTCCAAAACTCCGTCCCTTCTGTTCTCTGATTGGTCTGAACAAAAATCTACCGGAGAAATCCTTGTGGGTGGGTGAAGTCCCAGACTGTGCAGTGAAGGGAAATGAGAATTGAGCGGAGCTGTGCAGGAATGGCGAGAGCCAGGCTAGGTATTTACTTCATAAAAAAACAGTCCTAAGGCCAAAAAAATGCACCCAGTGGTTTATTTACTCTAAGTAGGTTTATTTATCTTTGATAAATACACTTCGTTTCCCACTTCCTGCGGTTTGTGACGTCACAAACCGCAGCCAACCACCTCAAACCTGAGTCCAGCCCCTCACCTAGCAACCCCTGGTGATGCTCCACCCACTTCAGTATTAAACACATGACTGTTGTTTTTCATGATTTCATCTCATCTTTTGTTTATATGTTCTTAATTTCATGTGTACAGCACTTTGTTGCAGCTGTGGTTTTTTTTAATGGCTTTATAAATAAAGTATAATTGTTATTTTTATTTTAGTTTTTTTAGTGTATTTGCGATCGCTCCCAACGCGCAGCCGGGAAAAATTAAACGAGCGGACCCCCGGCGTAGGGACCGGCGGCAACGGGACCCTCTTCTGGCGCGATGGAGCGGAGCTTCAACTGTACAGCCTCGTTTCAGCCTCGCAGCAGCCTCGCAACAGCGAGGACCTTCTCCTTTAGGATTAATTTACGGGAGACACTTGGTGAACTTTGTGTTGTCTTGACTGGAACAGCGATAACTCCCAAAATCGCTGCGTGCAACGAGCGGAGCTGGCGAACACCGGAAGAGGAACAAGCTAACATTAGCATCGGATTCGGGTGGTCTAATGCTAAAAGGAGCAGCAAATTGCGGCGCGCTCAGACGGG
>JBBPBX010102170.1:7500-12076 GCA_038048925.1 Garcialebias charrua
GTGAGACGTGCCAAGAGAGAGAGAGCCAGTATCTTCATGAAACAAAGTCCACACACACAGCGCTGAATGTGCGCGCTGCTCGTCTTTTAACAAGAAACAGTCCCAAACAGGAGACCGCAGTGAGAAGCTAACGGCTAAAGGCAGCGCGAGCTGCGCGTGCTTCGCGATAATAGCTCCGTGCGGAAACGCGGCCAGGAAATTTTGTTCCGCGGTGCATATATTAACGTTCAATGAGTGGAAAAAATAACCGAAACGGTACGCAGGTGGACCGAACCGAACGTGACGTACCTAAACGGTTCGGTAAACCCATTACAACCGTTACATGCCTAATATATATATATATATATATATATATATATATATATATATATATATATATATATATATATATATATATATATATATATATATATATATATATATATATACATTTGGTTTGTACATGCTGTTCTTCATTACAGTGTTTGATGAAAACTCTTGGTGTGCAATGTGTGCTGCATACAAAGCCCCGGGGTCTGGCCCTGGAATTACCAACTGGGTGAAAATCAAGAGTTGTCACTGTAAAATTCAGAAATAGACACAGGGACAAGAAATGTTGGATATAACAAATGACAAGTAAGTAAACAGCAAACTGTATGAAAGGAGATGAGTAAGTTCCATACTGCTAAACATGTATATTTTCTTTTATTTCTGAACAGATCCAGTGTGACAACTGCGACCGATGGTTCCACGCCCTGTGCCTAAACATGAAGAGGACAGAATTTAAAAAATCAAAGACAGGCAGCTGGAAATGTCTACTGTGCATTTAATATCAGAACTTGGAACTCTGTTCATTACTGTTCCAAAGACATGTTCTGAAAATATCTGTGGAAACTGTTGGCTTTGATTCTTATCCGCCCCAGAATTCGTTTTTTGGTTCACTTTGGAACAGAAAGGAGAGATACACTTACAGACGCTCCCTTAAAGTTCCAAACCAGTTTAATTAATCATAAGTTAAAAGTCACAGAATACATTTGTTCTATTCCTAACATCCATTACATTTTGTTAAAAACGTGGACAGTGAGAGAAAAAGAGAGAGAGAGAGAGAAAAGAAGGGAGGAGGGGGGAGAGAGGGGGACAGGGAGAACATACAACCTGATCCGTGCGCTCACTTCTCCCTTGCTCTTGGATGATGGAAACTTTTTATACCCTTCTGTGGGGAGTTTGTTTCAGAGACTGTTGTCCCCCCTTTATTGCCAGAAGACAGGAAATACCATTTGCTTTTTTCAGTTTGCTCGGGTCTCCCCAAGCCCCTGGGGGATGGGCATCGAGACACATCGATGACTAAAATAAATGTACATTTATTGCCGAGTACTTATAAACATGCACACTCTAATAACCACTAAATGACCAATTAATGTAACTGGACATTAAATTACATTAAAGATCATACCCTACACACATATTTAGAGCTGTTCTTGTTACTTTCTAACTGAACAAACATGCAGAGCCAGAGAGTGGCTTTCAGTGGACTTCTCCCCTGTCATATATTCTACAAAGTCGTAAAACTGACAGGACAAAGAGGCACCAGCTATATTATCATCCCCAAGCCTGCCTCAAACTGATAAGAGTTTTGTTTCAAAGACTGTTTTCCTTCCCCCACTCCCAGAAAGCCTCTTCCTTGTAAACAAGAAATACCATTGCATGTCTTCAGTAACCAGAGTTCCGTTTAAAGAGGGGATAATGACCCTAAGCACAAAAAATGTGTTTTATTTTCACAACAAAACTGAAACTGTAATATGTTTGTGTAGCATTGATGTTATGTGTGATGTATCCAGTGTACTGGAATAATTTAAAAAAGAAGTAGTTGTATCACGTTTTGTTGGGATTCTTTAATGTCATTCGCACCACATGTGGTACATGTGATGAAACGAGATTATTTACACAGGGTCCCTGTGTAAATAATCTGTTTAACCAACCAGCGGCAGCAGGACACTTTCCTGTCTAAAACTCTGCCTGCTGCTAAAACAGCCAATCAGTGATTCAGTGTGCGTTGTGAAGCAGCCACTTGGAATTGCCAACTGAGATTGAATGTTACACTTTGAGCAGGGTTCAGAGTGAAAATGAAAATTGTTCTTAGTTTCCTCTGTAGTTCTGCTACACAATGAGCAGTCTTGAAGAAGAAAATGAAAATGATTTATTTTTCATTTTATTTATGAGACAAAAAAGGCAGCTTGACTTTGAAATGAAAAAGCTTTTTTGCGAATACATTTTAATTTTCAAATTTGACATTTCAAAATGAATTTGTCACTTTTTACTGGGACATGTTTTGAAAATTAAATGTTAAACATTATTTTATTTATCTTTTTAATTAATTTACACAATGAGCAATCTTGATTTAGAAAATGAAAATGATTTTGTTTAAATTTTATTTATGAGACAAAAAAGGCAGCTTGACTTTGAAATGAAAAGCATTTCTGCTATTTCATTTTAATTTTCAAAATTGACATTTCAAAATGAATTTTGGTCCCTTTTTACTAGGACATATTTTGAAAATTAAATGTTAAACGTTATTTTATTTATCTTATTTATCATTTTAATTAATTTACAAATTGAGCAGTCTCGAAGAAGAAAATGAAAATGCTGTTTGGATTATTCATTTTAAATTCTATTTATGAGTCAAAAAATGCTGCTTGACTTTGAAATGAAAAAGCATTTCTGCTAATCCATTTTAGTTTTAAATATTTGACACAATGGCTTCCATATGTTCTACTATAAAACCATTACAGTGAAGAAGTAATAATGAAATGTTTTATATTAACAAACCCCTTTAGTAGTAGAGATAGAAAATACAGAAGTCACCTGCCTTAGAGGGCAGAAATTAGATCGAGGACTTTGGAATGAAGTTTACACAGGCATCATTAAAGGTGCTATATGTAATTTTCTGTAGAGCACAGCACTTAGAAATATTTTCAACAGGGAAAAGCATTCTGCTCCCTCCCCCTCAGAGCCATATATGGCTCTGCTCCCCCGTGCTCTGCTGAACTTGAGATCAGCTCCGCCTCCACTGCATGTCCTCTCGGAGCCGCTGCGATATTCTGTGTTTATATGTTAATAAAATGTTCTAATAAAATAAAATAAAACCATGGAGCGCTGGTCCAGCACACCAGAAGACCAGGAAATCTGCAGAGCCTCGGGCAGCCACGTTGAACCCGATTTTAATTAGCTCGTGACAAATTCATTTCCTCATTCATTGCAGTCAGCGGAGGGAGCAGTGCAGAGCGGCTGAGGAATGCGATCATTTGACTTTTTGAAAAAAGAAAAAAAAAGTCAATATTAGGGATGAAGAAGGGGAATTTAATACATTTGTGTCACATACAAAACAGTCCTGCATCGCTTTCCAATCCTTTGAACGAGAACGTGTGCGGCCGCTGCGGGCTGGGACAGGGGGGCGTGGGTTAGGAGCGTGAGAAGTGAAAAGCTCTGTTTTTATTGGCTGGTTAAGGACGGGTCACTCTGTGTTTTTATAAATGCTGATAGAGAAGCAAGGGGGCTATAGTTTTTTTTCAGAGATTACTTTGTCTAACATCAGTCTGTCAGGAGATTGTGACAGAGTGAAGAAATATGTTAAAAAAATATTGTTAGAAAAGTTACAGACTGCACTACAAAGTTACATACTGAACCTTTAAGAAGAAGAAGCTGATTAAAATATTACAGGCACCAAACAGGAATTTTCAACACAGGGAACATTATATGACCTTTGGAGAACCACATGGTGAACCAACTAGGATAGAATTAGACAGACCCCTAGACAATGAAGCAGATGTTTGCAGATTTTGTATTACAGATGTCGAGTAAAGGAAGACATCAAAAAAGGCGTTCAATACAGGATCAACTGGACTTTATTTGTTGCAGAAAACGTTTCGACTTCTGTCCAGAAGTCTTTTTCAATTCTGAATGAACGAAAGCTGTGAGAACGAGAAGTTTTATACAAGCCACGCACCAATTTGATTTTATCATGTCCTGGACGACTGAGAATCTTCACCAGCATAAAGGAAGACAGTTTCCAGGGGCCTCATGTATCAACCGTGCGTGCGCACAAAAACCTTGCCTACGTCACTATCCACGCAAAACCCGTATGTATCAAAACTGAACTGAACGTGAATATGTGCGCATCCAAGTACATTTCCACGCCAGCCCCATGGCTGGCGTCCGCACGTTTCTGTGGTTCTTGTTCCTTTGGCGACACTTACAGGTGATTCAGAGAAACTGATGCCCCACAGTCTGTGGTTGACTTTAAGAGCGGCTTGAAGACCTTTCTTTTCAACTGAGCATACTCTGCCTCCTCATGATTCTACTTTTGATCTAGCTGATACTGTTGTTGATTTTAATTGTTTATTAATTGTTTTATTGACATTTAATTCTGTTGCACCTTGTAGCACTTTGAGATTTTCATTAATGAAAAGTGCGTTATAAATTGAATTCATTATTATTATTATTATTATTATTAACTGTTCATGATGTGAAAATGATTAATATTCCCACCAAACACACGATTAACAAGTATTACATCCACATGACGCAGTTAAATAAAGGA
>JBBPBX010102171.1:0-12076 GCA_038048925.1 Garcialebias charrua
ATGGGATTACCATGACTGTCATTACCTTCTGTCTCACTTAATGCAACAGTGGCAATGCTGCGTATTATGACCTTTGCTTCCTCCAAAGATTGCGACTTGACCAGCTGTGCCATTGAACGCACATAGAAATCTTTCACCCGATGAGGTTTTTTCCTCAAACAATCCCACTGGGAAATCATTTTCATCAGGTGTGCCACGTCCACTCGGATGAAGCATGGTGGCAGTTTGCTGCATTTGTTTTGAAGCAGAACACCGAAGCACTCATTTACATAGCTCTTCAAATCAGACAGGTGTGTGAAAGCCTTAACCAAAGCACCAAGTAAAGCTAGAGAAAAATCTGAAATTGCCTCTTTTGGGACTGGTGCTCCAGCGCGAATCCATTCTGACAACCATCTTGTGATTGCCTGGACATCATGTCGCTCTGACAGCATTTGAACCACAGGGATGTGGGAGTTGTCGCTTCCTGTTAAAACTCCTTGATAAAGGAAGATATGTCCAGACAAGCCGTTCGGCCTGACAAGCTTTTTAACAACTGAGCCAGTTGCATCAAAAGCAACAATGGGGTGCTTCTCTGCCTGGTACATCATCATTTGGGTAGGACTCCAGTAGTGACAGAAGAATTTGTCTAATCCAATGTCACCAATACTTCCACTGTGAGGACAACTACATTTTATTGCCTGTAGTGATAATATTGGGTTTTTATGAGCCATTTCAGATTCCTGTTGCTCTTGTTTGGCTTTACGTAGAGTTGCTAAATTTGGTAGATGACTTGGCTCAGGGTCTCCAAAGTCCATCAGTTTTTCTGCCTGTGATGCTCTCCACACGTGTGGCTGAAATCTACCTTCACAAAGTTCTTTTTTTACTTCTTCACGTCGTCTTCCAGACAATGGTCTCTTTGAAAACCCTGTGTGCAGGGATTCGTCCGTATTTTCCATCACACACCGAAGCACCATTGGGCACTGCATGTCCGGTTCCTTTTCACATGTAATGTACAGTTGACCCTTGCACTGTTTACAGAAACCTGTTATTTTGATGAAACATGACACCTGGTTGGGGTACACCTTGGCTCTTTTAAATGTAAAAGTGCAAGAACTTTTAATTTCATTCCAGATTCCCTCGTTCACAATATGAGTCCATGTGCCTCTCTTCAAAATGGTGTATGCCCTTTTTTTAAACATATCCTTTTTGTATGTGACTCTCTCTGGAATCATATGCATCCACTGTTCAAATGGGAGCTCCACATTAAAAGTCTTATTGCCTTTTTTTTGTAAAGGAGACGTGCTTTGGTCAAAAGGAGTGCCACTCTCACTGCTGTCTGTCTCCGTCATGTTCTTTTCATTATTATAATCAAGAGTAGCCCAGATATTGTGTCTGTTTAATTTGACAAATGTGTAAAGGGCTTTTGGTGTTAGCTTTTCGTCAAGTTTTTTACTGAGCTCTCCCCATATCCCATCACTTGGACTTGCGATGTTGCCATTTCTTATGACTGCGTTTTTTGAAGCACAGAGGACTTCAATTACAGCTGTATGGGGAACCATTGACTTCTTTGGCATCTGTGTAGCAAAATAATAATAAAAACAATCCTGTTACATGAATATGTTGAAACATTTCAAATAGCACAACAGAGAATCAATAGCTGTCATTGAAATCTTCAAAGCTGCAGTATGCAACCTCCGTATTTGTAAATACCAATATTTTGCAATATTACAGTATGGTACAGATAATCTGTGAAAATAAATATAAGGACTCCTCCGTCTTCTCCCAGTGCTACCTTACATATACATATTTATATATGCATAAATATCCATCTATCCATCCATCCATTTTCTAACACCCTTATCCCTAGCTTGAAATAGTTACGGTTTTGGAAAATATGTAAAAACACATTCCTTTTACGAAGCTTGCATACTGCAGATGCAAGTGGACAAACATACCTTGATGCACTCTATGTATTGACAAGAAGTGTTGATGATTGCTAAGTTTAGGGTTACAAGCAGGACATGGCCTCAAGCCCTTACCTTTAGTGCTGGTAACTGCCGTCCAGGGATTTGGTTCAAAGCATCTGGATCCAGCCGTAGGGCGAGGAAAGCAAGCTCGTTGGCACAACGTTTCGGACGTCTTGTCCTTCATCAGGCGCTGAAGCTTGCTAGAAATACTTAAAAAGACTCAAAAAGACTCAGCTCAGTGTTCAAAATGCTCCTCTGTGTTACTCAGTGTTCAAAATGCTCCTCTGTGTTGAGACAAACAAACTAAAATGGTGGCAATGATGAGGACCCATCATCTCAAAGCATCATGGGGGCCAATGAGTGGGCCTCTGTGGGCTGTGAATGCCCACCCTTAACTGTCAAAGTGTTCAATCAAACTCTTAGATAAACAAGTTTTGTACCTGTGGGGGATGAACAGAGTTTAATGTCAGCCATTTTCTATATCAACAGTTTAACTGAAAGAAGTACTCTGAGTACTTCTTTCTAACCCTTTCATGTGGAGCTCCCATTTGCACAGTGGCTGCATATGATTCTAGAGAGTCACATACAAAAAGGATATGTTTAAAAAAAGGGCATACACCATTTTGAAGAGAGGCACGTGGACTCATATTGTGAACGAGGGAATCTGGAATGAGGGGGGCTGGTTGACCTTTGATGACCTCTAGAAACATTTCTTTATAACTTTAAAATGATAGCGGCACAAACGAAAATTTTTGCTGCACAAACCAGCACAAACGGAGCACTACAAAAGTAGACCACTTTGGTTTGATTTGGAGCAAGTTGTAGGGATGTGACCTTTGGATGACCTATAAATAATTTTTAATATCTCATAAACCAAAGTAGCACAAACGAAAATTTTTGTTGCACAAACCAGCACAAACGGAGCACTACAAAAGTAGACCACTTTGGTTTGATTTGGAGCAAGTTGTATCAATATGACCTCTGGATGACCTATAAATAATTTTTAATATCTCATAAACCAAAGCAGCACAAATGAAATTTTTTGCTGCACAAACCAGCACAAATGGAGCACTACAAAAGTAGACCACTTTGGTTTGATTTGGAGCAAGTTGTAGAGATGTGACCTTTGGATGACCTATAAATAATTTTTAATATCTCATAAACCAAAGTAGCACAAACGAAAATTTTTGTTGCACAAACCAGCACAAACGGAGCACTACAAAAGTAGACCACTTTGGTTTGATTTGGAGCAAGTTGTATCAATATGACCTCTGGATGACCTATAAATAATTTTTAATATCTCATAAACCAAAGCAGCACAAATGAAATTTTTTGCTGCACAAACCAGCACAAATGGAGCACTACAAAAGTAGACCACTTTGGTTTGATTTGGAGCAAGTTGTAGAGATGTGACCTTTGGATGACCTATAAATAATTTTTAATATCTCATAAACCAAAGTAGCACAAACGAAAATTTTTGCTGCACAAACCAGCACAAACGTAGCCGAGTTGATTGACACCAATTTCGTTTGATTTGAAGAAGGTGGGGGGGCTGGTTGACCTTTGATGACCTCTAGAAACATTTCTTTATAACTTTAAAATGATAGCGGCACAAACGAAAATTTTTGCTGCACAAACCTGCACAAACGTAGCTGAGTTGATTGACACCAATTTCGTATGATTTCGAGAAGGTGGGGGGGCAGGTTGACCTTTTGACCTTTACACTTTCATTAATATCTTCAAAACCAAAGCAGCACAAACGAAAATTTTTGCTGCACAAACCAGCACAAACGTAGCCGAGTTGATTGACACCAATTTCGTTTGATTTGAAGAAGGTGGGGGGGCTGGTTGACCTTTGATGACCTCTAGAAACATTTCTTTATAACTTTAAAATGATAGCGGCACAAACGAAAATTTTTGCTGCACAAACCTGCACAAACGTAGCTGAGTTGATTGACACCAATTTCGTATGATTTCGAGAAGGTGGGGGGGCAGGTTGACCTTTTGACCTTTACACTTTCATTAATATCTTCAAAACCAAAGCAGCACAAACGAAAATTTTTGCTGCACAAACCAGCACAAACGTAGCCGAGTTGATTGACACCAATTTCGTTTGATTTGAAGAAGGTGGGGGGGCTGGTTGACCTTTGATGACCTCTAGAAACATTTCTTTATAACTTTAAAATGATAGCGGCACAAACGAAAATTTTTGCTGCACAAACCAGCACAAACGTAGCACAAACGTTTGACGCCAATTTGGTTTGATTTCGAGAAGGTGGGGGGGCCAACTTCACTCAGGTATCCTTCTCCTATGTAGCCATGATGTTGTGATTGCTGCAGAATGTGGTCTGGCATTATCTTGTTGAAAAATGCAGGGCCTTCCCTGAAAGAGATGATGTCTAGATGGGAGCATATGTTGTTCTAGAACCTGAACATAGTTCTCTGCATTAATGGTGCCTTTCCAGACATGCAAGCTGCCCATGCCACAAGCACTCATGCAACCCCATACCATCAGTGATGCAGGCTTCTGAACGGAGCGTTGATAACAACTTGGGCTATCCTTGTCCTCTCTGGTCCGGATGACATGGCGTCCCAGTGTTCCATAAAGAACTTCAAATCGTGACTCATCTGACCACAGAACAGTCTTCCATTTTGCCACACTCCATTTTAAATGACCCCTGGCCCAGTGCAAACGTCTGAGCTTGTGGAGCTTGCTTAGAAATGGCTTCCTCTTTGCACTGTAGAGTTTCAGCTGGCAACGGCGGATGGCACGGTGGATTGTGTTCACTGACAATGCTTTCTGGAAGTATTCCTGAGCCCATTCTGTTATTTCCTTGACAGTGGCATTCCTGTTTGAGGTGCAGTGACGTTTAAGGGCCCGGAGATCACGAGCATCCAGTAGAGTTTTACGGCCTTGACCCTTACGCACAGCGATTGTTCCAGATTCTCTGAATCTTTTGATGATGTTATGCACGGTTGATGATGATAACTTAAAAGTCTTTGCTATTTTACGCTGGGTAACACCATTCTGGTATTGCTGCATCTTTCTGCGCAACAATGGTGGAATTGGTGATCCTCTTACCATCTTGGCTTCTGAGAGACACTAACCATGTTTCCATCAAGGTTTCTTGATGCGCATTTTGAAGTATCGCATCAGAAAAGGTGAATGGAAACGGCACGATTCGAATTAACTTCCTCTAATTCGCAAAAAAGTTGATACGCTCGCTTGAGGTGGTTTTTGCGTTTTTCGAAACAGAGCTGATGCGCAAAACGAGAGATGGAAACAGATTTGCCGACTCAGTTCTGACGTAGCAAACATTCACGTCATGTGACTGATCAGCTGTTTCCGCTGTAACATCGCTAAAACTAGTTGGCATGACAGAATAAATACAACTTGCCCGATAGCAACACATTCCTGAAATATTCTCTCCATTTTACCATACCATACCATACCATTTTATTTATAAAGCACTTTAAACAGGAACAAGTCCACACAAAGTGCTGGACAAACAAACACGCAACAGGCAACACAGACAATGAAGTACAACACGAAAAACATAAAAACATTGCAGATCATAAATAAAACGATCCAATACAAATCAGCTGGCATTGAAAGCGATGGAGTAGTAGTGAGTTTTTAACCGGGATTTGAAAACCGAGAGGGAGGGGGCCTGTTTGATGAGCAGCGGTAACTCGTTCCAGAGTCTTGGGCCTGCTACAGAGAAAGCCCTGTCACCCCTGCGCTTAAGGCGAGTTTCTGGAACTATTAAGAGTACCTGATCCTCTGACCTCAAAGCACGTGGAGGGACATATGGGTGTATCAGATCCGAGAGATAGGCGGGGGCGAGATGTGTGGTTCGGTTCCTGTTTTCAACCGCTACTTCCTGTTTACTGTAGACATGCGTAACACTGACGTCTGACGTAATGCCACTTTGCGTGGCTTGGTGGATTCGCTTCAAGCCAGTTGATGGAAACACTTCTGATTCGCATTAATTTTTATTTACATAATTACTAATTTTCAAAAATTCGCTCAAAATTCGAATAGAAAATAGATGGAAACACGGTTACTGACACTCTGAGAAGCCCTTTTTATACCCAATCATGTTGTCAATTGACCTAATTAGTGTTAATTGTCTTCCAGCTGTTCGTTATATGCTCAATTTCCTTTTTCCAGCCACTTATTGCTGCTTGTCCCAACTTTTTTGGGATTTATTGACACTGTGAATTTTTGAATCAACATATTTTTCCTTTAAAATGTTACATTTACCGGTACTCAGATTAAACTTTTGATCTGTCATCTATGTTCTATTACAAATAAAATATTGACATTTGCCATCTCCACATCATTGCATTCAGTTTTTATACACAATTTGTTTAGTGTCCCAACTTTTTTGTTCTAAGATGGCGCCAGTGCTTGAGGCTGTCCGTCTGTCGCTCTTGGTTTGGATTGTTTTATTTCTTTGTTTTGTGCTCAGCACTAAGTCTGTGCTTGTGTACAATCGCCAGTTCCTCCTGGATTTTCAAAATGTTGTTGGCAACCTCAGTGCCTTTGATTATGGTGGACAGAAAACTTTACCCCCGCTCCTGTCAGGAGTCCCAGCTGATCTCCTCCGGGCACCTGCGCTGCCCCACCGGCGGAAACGCTGTCGTTACCGCGGTAAACGTGGAGGACAGCTGGTGAAACTAAAGATCTGCCTGGCCCGTTCTACATCCATTTCTCAATCAAGAAATGGAGTATTTCCGTCTTTCTCTGTGCCTTGGCGTTTCCTGGATCCTGTTGACAGCTGCCTGCTACCTGTCACCGGCCTGGGCGCGGGCGTTCGCCCCCACCGCTCCTGCTTCTCTCGTCTCCACCGGCGCGGAGTGAACCTGCAGAGCCTGAAGACGCTGCCCCGGCTGAAGACGCTGCCCCGGGTCCTAGCGCCTGTCAGTTTACAGGCTGCAGTTACTGCCAGAATTGGCCTGGTGAACGCCAGGTCTGTAACAAACAAAACCTTCATCCTGCGGGAATTTTTCACTTCCCATCATTTGGATTTATTCTGTATCACAGAGACCTGGGTCGAGGCTGATGACTCCAGTATTTTTGTTGAACTTTTACCAGATGGCTACTCTTATCTGAGCTCCCCTCGGATGTCAGGCCGTGGAGGAGGAACAGCAGTGGTTTATTAAATGCAAGCAGTGCACTGCACCATCTTCTTTCTCCAGCTTTGAGGTGACTTTATTTGAGGTGGGTCGCTCACATCCCGTGCTGTGCGCTGTCATCTACAGAGCCCCCAAATATAATAAGGATTTTTTGAATGACTTTTCTGATTTCCTGACTGGAATAATGATAAACCACGATGCAGTCCTTATTGTTGGGGATTTTAACATACATGTATGCTGTCCAGAGAAACCACTGGTGAAGGACTTTCTGAGCCTCACTGACTCTTTTAACCTGGTTCAGTGGGTGGCTGGTCCCACGCATGAACATGGACACACGTTGGACCTGGTTCTCTCTCACGGCTTGTCTGTGACCGACCTGGAACTTTATGATAATGTTATTTCTGACCATAGGCCTGTTTTATTTGATGTTGGTTTGTCCTGTGCTCCAGTTAAAAACTACGTTCCTGCCCAGCGACGTAGAGTTTTTAAACCTTCCACTGCTTGTCAGTTCTCTGCTGCCTTTGAACAGCTCTGTGCTCCATCTGACTCTGCTGCTGACACCGATCAGCTGAGCTCCTGGTTTGACGCCTCCTGTCAAACCATTTTGGACTCTGTGGCACCATTTAAACTGGTGCAACCTAAAGCCAGATCTGAACCCTGGTTCAATGAAAAAACTCTTGCAGCCAGACAGGAGTGCCGCAGAGCTGAACGGAGATGGAAAAAGGATAAACTGGAGGTTTCATTTCACATTTTAAAGGACTGTCAACGTCAGTACCAGAACATTGTTAAAGAGGCCAAAAAACAATACTTGTCAGACATTATCACGTCCAATCACAACAACCTGCGTGTCCTTTTTGAAACTATTGACTCTGTCCTGAAGGCCCCACAACCTGTCTGCCATGAAGCCTCAACTGAACTCTGTAATGACTTCCTGCAGTTTTTTATAAATAAGGTTGTTACCACAAGGGCCCTTATTTCAGCCCCTGCTTTTGACCCCTCCTGCTTGGTCCCCTGCCTGGCTGTGTTCGATAGATTTGAACCAGTGACTCTGACCCTTTTAGAGGATGTGGTTGGCCATATTAAGCCATCAGGTTCCCCTCGTGACCTTGTCCCCCCTCGTCTGTTAAAAGAGGTTTTTTCCAGCATCAGGCAGGTGATCCTTGCTGTTATCAATAGCAGTCTGTCCTCAGGTGTTGTGCCAATAAGTTTTAAACATGCGGTGGTGCAGCCCCTGCTTAAAAAGCCCAGCCTAGACCAATCTGTCTTGGCTAATTTTAGGCCCATCTCCAAGCTGCCTTTTATTTCAAAAATTTTAGAAAAAATTGTGTATTCACAGGTGAAATGTTTTCTGGACGAGCACAACATAATGGAGGTTTTTCAGTCTGGCTTCAAAACTCGCCACAGCACAGAATCAGCTCTAGTCAGAGTTTTTAATGATATTCTTATGGCCAATGATTCTGGTGAACATGTGGTTCTTGTCTTGCTCGACCTAACCGCTGCCTTTGACACAGTGGACCATAACGTTTTAATATCACGTTTACAGCACCAAGTGGGTATCTGTGGTACTGCACTGAGCTGGTTTAGGTCCTATCTGGCAGACAGAACCATGTCTGTGAACATAGCTGGTTCTGAATCCTCCACTGCTCCTCTGTGTTTTGGGGTTCCACAGGGCTCCATTTTAGGTCCCCTGCTTTTCTCCCTTTACCTACTTCCATTGGGATCAATCCTCAGAAAGCATGGGATCTTTTTTCATTGTTACGCCGATGATAGTCAGATCTATATGCCACTAAAAAAGAAAGATGCCTCCTCAATCAGGCCACTTCTGTTGTGTCTTGAAGACATCAAAGCTTGGATGTCTTTAAACTTTTTAAATTTTAATGAAAAGAAAACAGAAGTGATGGTGTTTGGTCCTAGTGGCTCTTGTGAACCTTGCCCTGTTGATCTGGCCCTCTGGCACCACATGTAAAGAAAACAGTTTCTAACTTGGGTTTTAAAATGGACAGTGATTTTAAATTAGATTCCCAGATTGGAGCGGTGGTCAAGACCAGTTTTTATCACCTCAGACAGCTGGCTAAGGTAAAGTCCATCCTTACACAGCAGCAGCTGGAAACAGTAATCCATGCCTTCATCACCTCTCGGCTGGATTACTGTAACGCTCTTTACCTTGGAGTCAGCCAGTCCTCCCTCAGACGTCTCCAGTTGGTCCAGAACGCTGCTGCTCGCCTTCTAACTGGAGTTCATAAGAGGGAGCACATCACCCCCACTCTGGCTTCACTCCACTGGCTGCCTGTTCATTTTAGAGTTCATTTTAAGATACTTTTATTTGTTTTTAAAAGTTTAAATGGTCTTGCTCCATCCTACCTCTCTGAGCTGCTTCACCCATACTCTCCTGCTCGGTGCCTCAGATCAGCTGATCAGCTGCTTCTGGAGGTGCCGAGGTCCAAACGGAGGCTCAGAGGAGACAGAGCTTTTTCTGTTGCTGCTCCAAAACTGTGGAACGATCTCCCTCTTCCCGTCAGACAAGCTCCTTCACTGTCCAGTTTTAAAACTCTTTTAAAAACACATTTTTACTCACTGGCTTTTAGCACAGACTGATTTTGTTCTGCACTGTTTTTATTGTTTTTATTGATCTTAATGTTTTAACAACTGTTTTATTTTTATGTGTTTAAATGTTCTTGATTTTATGTACAGCACTTTGTTGCAGCTGTGGTTGTTTTAAAGGGCTCTATAAATAAAGTATTATTTTTTTTTTTGGAATCAGGTTTGTATTTTGTTCTTGTCAGCCTATAGTGTCACTAATCTACACAAACTACTCAGAATATTGAGAGTTTGTCATTTTTAAATTGTGCCTGAGTGTAAACATAAATTTCTTCCAGGGTTAATGTCTTAGATGTGGAAAACAGGCAGCTACAGGACAGAACAATGAAGCTCTCAAATCAAGTCAGCTCCTTGGAACGAGCTCTGAGGAACGTTGAGTCGTTCTACAGTCTGGAGGTAGAAATATATATTTATTTATATATATATAACAACTCTGTAAGAATGTTTGTGTTTGGCAATAAATAATTTACATTTTTAGCAGAATGCCAAAAAAATGGTCTCCTCTGATGGTCTCTCTGAGGGCATCCTTCATGCTTCTACACTAAGGTAAGGCCTGGGACATAAAATTATTTTATTGTGTAAAATATAAAACAATAATGGCTTAATAACACTCATTAAACAATATCCAGTCAATATGCTGGTGAAGATTCTCAGTCGTCCAGGACATGATGAAATCAAAAAAGGCGTTCAATACAGCAATACTGCAACAAATAAAGTCCAGTTGATCCTGTATTGAACGCCTTTTTTGATAATATCCAGTCAACATTGCCATGTAGCCTCATTTAAACATGTCTGATACAAAGTAACATGACTGGGCTGTCCATCCACTGAGGTATTACTAAAGGTCTTGTAGACTGAGCGTTTTTTTCACAGTACAAGTCTTATTAGCAGCCACGCGGTGAGTGTGTAAATCAAAACACAGGTGAATCTAAGCAGCTGAAACTGTCACGTTTTTCTGCATGTGTAAGCTTAGATCAGTCAGCATCAGAACTTTGGGAGTTTACTGGCATCTATAAATCCTCTCAGCTCAAGGAAACACATGAGAAACTTCACAACTATTGTACTCAGAAGTGTTTTTCTGACACTAATTTTCTCCTAACACGATTAAAAAAGAAAGAATTTAAGTTATATCAAGCTCAAAAGCAAGTCGTATTTACCGGTAGTTAAAACATTTATAATAACTTTTCTCTTATTTTGCTCAGATGCTGATAACAAAACAAACAAAAAAGTTTTAACTATACTGAATTTGACATATCACAATTTGTGCAGTGTATGCGTGACAGCTTATATTGCGTTGCTGCCGATGTTATCGGTTCAGAGTGGGCTTCGTTGTTGAAATAAATCCTCCTCGTACGTTTGTTATGCAGCGATATAACAGTGAATTTTCAGTCTGACCTCAGGCTTCTGTGACCGCGTGGACATCCTGGACACAATCTGTCGTGCGAAGGTGAGCAAGCACGTGGTGTTGGACAGCACAAGTGCATCAGTCCCAACATGGCCGCCACCTGAGCAGGGATACCTGAATCTCACGTCCCCAATGGTTACTCCAGCCTGCACACAAGCCACCGAGGAGAGCCCTAATGCAAGCGGGCAGGTCTGAGGGGTCATGCCCCAGAGGGTTGCATTAGAACTTCAGTAGCCAGTATTTGTCAGCATGACTGCCACTTCCGCTGCAAACAAAAATCTGTATATAAAGTCAGTAATAATGTAAGAGCTTATACTACAGCTCTGCTCAGGGATGGATGTCTTTGTTTTCCAGTACTGTATTTTAATCCCAGACCTTATGATAAAGAGAAATAGATTTTTTAAAGGCTTTTGCAAGTGTCAATCAAATGTAATTTCTAGAAAAGTTTTTAAACATATATTTAATTAGCTCCTCGTTTTCGAAAGCCAACCCATGATGAACTTGTCGTAATGCACAAATGTGATTACAGGCAGGAAATCTAATCAGAATGACTGAAGAAATACTCTGCTTGTTGTGTAAAGTTACATAAAGACCAAGTATTTGACATTGGTGATGTAAATGTTAATCATATGAGGGTTCTCTTTATGTGTATTGTTTAAGCACTTTATAATACGTTTTTTTACACTAAAGTTGTTTACAATCAAGAATCTGTAGCAGTTGAACTCAGTCAAAGGAGATTGGCATTTTGCCCTGTTCAATTTTATCTGCAGTTTTAATGCCTTACAACACCTGCAGTTTTTATTTATGATTCTTTTGTTTTAAATTCAACCAACAGTTTTACCAGTTTATACTGATATCAAATATAATTATTTTATTTTTAAAGGGCCCGTTTCATGTTGTTATGGTATACTCATGTACTGATGGTACCTAGCATGAGACAGGTCACTCACGTCTTTCTATTAGCCCCCACTCCAATATTTACCAT
>JBBPBX010102172.1:0-12076 GCA_038048925.1 Garcialebias charrua
TCTCATAGGGACCTGCTGACCCAGGCACATGGGCAGCTTCTCCACCCACGTCCAGAACTGTGGCAGCTTTCAGCTTGGCCACTGAAGAGAACAGGCTGAAGGCCTCAGGCCTGACCAGCTACGTCTAAACACCACACAGGAGGTGGAGCTAAGTCAACTAAGTCAACTAAGGGGGCGGCCGTGGCAAAGTGGTAATGGCAGTCGACCCCCGATCGGAAGGTTGGAGGTTCGAATCCTGCGTCTGCCCACCATGTGTCGTTGTGTCCCTGGGCAAGACACTCAACCCCGAGTTGCTCCCGGTAGGTCTGGATGGCGCCTTGCAAGACAGGCTACCACTACCGGTGTATGAATGTGTGAATGAATAGGTGGATGGCTGGTATTGTAAAGCGCTTTGGGGCTCCTCACAGGGGGCTGGAAAGTGCTATGAATAATCTCCATTTACCATTTACCATCCATCAACTTAGCATAAGAAAAAGAAGGGGCCACTCCTTTTTCACCATGAAGGTGTTTTTTGTCAACAGGACTCTGGCCCCGGACTGGGCCCCTCAGTTAGTCCTGAAGGCTCTATAGCCGTTTACGCATTGGCCAGCCCTCCCCGGCTCTCCCAGCTTCTAACCCGGGTTTGGCGTATTCGCATTTACCTTTTCCGCCCGGGATCCACCCTTGTTCTGGAACCATCTTCATCGTGGTTCTATCGGGCCGAGCCCCGTACGGACCCAGTTTCACGTCATGTACTGCTCACATTTGATTCGTTGTTTGCAGCAGGGGCGGGACTCATTCAAACAACCTCAGCGCGAGGGTTGAATTTCATTCAAATTTAACTACAGAAACGAGAAACCCCTAAAACAATTGTTAGCTGAATTAGTTTTTCTGAGTTAAATTTTTGATAATAACTGATCACAAATCAGCTTATGTTACAACGTAAATAACAACGAAGCGCGGACCCATTTCCGCCTTTCAGCGCGACTTGAATGTCATTAAACAATTGTTAAAACAATAACTAATATTGTCTAACTGTTGCGCGCAGCCAGGGTTTTAAAATATAACGAATAATCTCTAACTTTTACGTGCAGCTAAAATGTTAAGAGGAGTGATTCCTATATGGGTAAGGTGGACACCTGAAAATCCAGTCCGCTGTTTAGCTCAACGCGTTAGAGCACTGCTGTTTTGACCGGGAGAAGCGGGTTCGCTTCCCGCCTGGGACAAAGTTATTTTACTTTTTTCTTTTTAATTCACATTTTCTTTTAAATAAAAAGGAGTCTGTTTGGTTAACAAACTCCTTTTTATTTACTCCAATAAAAAAAAAAAAAGGTAAAATAACTTTGTCCCAGGCGGGAAGCGAACCCGCTTCGCCGGGTCAAAACCAATGCATTAACTCTTTGAGCTATACCAGCGGACTGGATTTTCAGGTGTCCACCTTACCCATATAGGAATCACTCCTCTTAACATTTTAGCTGCACGTAAAAGTTAGAGATTATTCGTTATATTTTAAAACCCTGGCTGCGCGCAACAGTTAGACAATATTAGTTATTGTTTAATGACATTCAGGTCGCGCTGAAAGGCGGAAATGGGTGTGCGCTTCGTGTTATTTACGTTGTAACATAAGCTGATTTGTGATCAGTTATTAACAAAAATTTAACTCAGAAACACTAATATATATATATCCAGCTAACAATTTTTTTTAGCGGAGTCTCCTCTCTTAAAACACGAACACTCCACCCACGTGAAGAGAGCACCCCACCCACTTCCAGAGAACTGCCCACCCACTTCAAGGCGGCTCTGCGGCAAATGCGTAATGAACGCGGGTGGCCCAGAGCCACCCAGGGGCGGCCCGGGGCATTGAGGGCTGGCCAATGCGAAAACGGCTTGTGTGAGCTTCCATTACACTTCTGAGCAGCGTTAAGATAGCTTTGCTGTCTTATGGAATTGATCCACTCTTGGATCTCCGCTCAGCTAAACGTATAGGGGACCTTCACGCTTATCTGTGCACCCAATGTGTACAAAGGTCTTCCCCTGAGGGGTCAAAGGTCACCCTGTGTATAAACCCCGCATATGTCTCAATGGTGCCAACTTTAAATACTAGAAGTCTGGATGTTGAGCTTTTATCATTCCCTCTACCTCCCACATTATCTGAGGGACATAGGAGGCTGTGAGCACTCTGCCCTGTCTGGACCTTGGGTGTTAAAGAAAATTAAAAATAATTGATAATAAAAGAGAACTGCTGATTGGGGAAAGCAATCCAGCTGTTCATGTGTTTTGCCACTCCAGCCGCTGGCAGAGCCCTGTCAAAACGGTACCTCTCACATTGAGTGACTGAAGCCGTAGGAGGGGCTTTTTTCCCAGCAGCAGAGGTCAGCAGGTGCCCTCTGGGGCACACGTCCATTTCAACTCGAGGCATGAATTCCTCGTGGTCCTCTTCTAAGGACAAACCAGTTGCAGACACCTGTGCTGCTGCAAGCTGGAGTCCCACAAACACGTTTGGCAAAAACATTATTGTGAATGTTTCTGCATGTGACGTGTTTACGTACATAGGCCAGAGTTCTCACAAGCATGCGTTTTACTGAGCATTTCAAGGGCATGAATTAATTACGTTCCCATAGCAATAGTGTTGCACCGAGTGACTGACTGATAAGGGAACTGAAAGTTATGCACCATAACTCATGTTCCCTGAAGGAAGGGAACGAGGTGCAACACAGTTGGCCCTTTTCAATGCCAAAGCTCGGTGAAGTGCACTTGGAGACCGTTTGGATGGGCGCTAGCGTCTTAAGTACCCAGAGGGCGGGGCCTCTGGGGTGACGCTGACGCCCACTGCCGTAAAGGCGTGAGTGTATTCCTTCAGGTAATCGCGCGGGGGCGCAATTCCCATAGCAATAGTGTTGCACTTCTCAAAAAAGCTAAGTCTGGTCCTCTGGACATTCAAAAAACAAAACAAAACAAAGCAAAAAAAAAAACTGTAGAAACGTTTCGTCTTTCGTCCGAAAGACTTCCTCAGTCTGAGAAGCTGTGTTCAGCTCAGTCTTATAAATAGCACCCTCCCACAGTGGATCAACCAGTTGGCTGATGACAGCCGAAACCAGCTGCTCACATGATCAAGGAGGACCATCAGCCTGACGATGGATCGTTAACACCCTGATGGTTGTTTGCTATTCACAGAGGGCTGAGTGATACTAGCAATAACAGCATTGTAAGAGGGGGACAGTTGAACCCGGAGGCCTCCACCTCTGTTTAATGATGGACGGTTTCTTTTCACAAAGATGGCCTCCTTTACTCCTCTCTCAAGCCATCGTTCCTCTCTATCAAGGATGTGAACATCTTCACAAGCCTTGAAGCCGGGCGAAGCCAGGAGGCTTGGAGGGTTTAATGTGGAGTTTAGAGATGAACCGTCACATGCTAAAATACGTTCTGGATAAAATACAGTGAGAAACGGGAGCGGAGGACAGTTAGCATTTATACAAATTAGCTTAGCTTTGTAGCATCGATGTTGTCCTATTATGGCGTCAGCATCTTTTGTTAGTTAAAAATACGTTCAGAACCGATGAGATGAGTAACTTAAAATATGTTTAAAGTTAGAAAACACACCATCTTCAATAATTGCTTCAACATAAGCAGTGGTTGTGTGTCCAAAAGCTAGCTTCCCTCACATTATTAGCTGGGCGATCATTTCTAATCATTCCATTCAGCTCGCTTTGGATCTTTTCATCAGCCCCATAGCTCAAAAACGCCTGCACCTCTGCATTTGACCACAGATTGGACATAATTTGTATTTTTTCCCGAGCTAAAACAATACAAAAAAGTAGGCTTTGGTGTTATGCGATCCGAAAACAAGATGGAGGATCCGTTGTTTTGAAAAAAACACAAAGACTCCTCCCCACAGACTCCGCCCCCGACCAATCAGTGACCGACAGTGTTTCTGACATGACGGCGCGGCTCGCATGGACCCTCAAGTGAAAGGGGTCCAGAATTGTGGGGTGACGCGGCTCGGAAGTCTGGTGGAAAATGCGTCCAGTGCGGGTCTTGCACAAAATATCCAACCTGCGCCGAGCGAGTGGAAAAGGGGCATAATATGGTCCCATCATCTCCACTGCCCAGCCCAGTAGATACTGTGCAAAAATGTAGATATGTGGCCAGCATGAGCTCCCAGTCCACACTCCTTTAGACATTTCAAAAACTGGTATTTTCTGCAGAATTTGCACCTTCTTTTCACAAACAAGAGACATTTCATATCATTTCAGGTCCCATATGATACTTTCTCTATATTTTGTCATTAATGGGAATTTAGAGTGCACGTTAAAAACGTGTCTGCTGCTTCCTTAGAGAACTTTACTAATTGGCTTTTCTATGTATGTGAATGTTTCTGTAAAGTGCCCTGAGACAACTTTGTTGTGATTTGGGGCTATATAAATAAACTGAATTGAACCAACATTAATGACAGTGTCCTCTTGAAGGAGGAGTTGGCAAAGAATGTAGTAGAGGTGAAAAGAGTGTCAGATAGGGTGATGTGCCTGAAGGTAAAGGTCAGATGTCAGTAGTTATGCTCCACAGGTTGGATGTGATGTGGTGGAGGAGAAAGATACATTTTGGAAAGATCTGGATGAAGTGATAGAGAGTATTCCCAGGGAGGAAAGAGTGGTGATTGGAGCAGACCTGAATGGACATGTTGGTGAAGGAAACAGAGGGGATGAGGAAGTGATGGGTAGGTTTGGTGTCAAGGAAAGAAACCAGGAAGGACAGATGGTGGTGGATTTTGCCAAGAGAATGGAAATGGCTATAGTCAATACCTATTTCCAAAAGAGGGAGGAACATAGAGTGACCTATAAGAGTGGAGGAAGGAGTACACAGGTCGACTACATTCTGTGTAGAAGAGGAAACCTGAGGGAGATTGGAGACTGTAAGGTTGTGGCAGGGGAGAGCGTGGCCAGACAGCATCGGATGGTTGTGTGTAGAATGACTGTTGTTGTGAAGAAGAGAAAAAGAGTAAAACCAGAGAAGAAGACCAAATGGTGGAAGCTAAAGAAGGAATAATGTTGTGAGAAATTCAGAGAGGAGCTGGTAAAGGCTCTTGTTTCTCTCAGTTGGAAGATATTTAATTGTGTCTTTGTGTCTGTAGACATGTATGGGACAGGGAGGAAGGAGCAGTTAATCTGGAGTGGAAGAGAAGTTTGACTCTGCAGCACCTCCTAAAGAGATAGCCAATGATAGAAACATAAGTTGTTGTGGACAGTGACACCATCTAGTGGCATGGCATGGGTGGTTCAGCAGTTTTGTTAAACGTGTGGACAGAGTTTTCAATAAAAGAGAACAAAGATAAATCAAAATATATACCCATGGTGTTGATGAGCTGTTTTTGGTTTGGAGAAATAAAAGTGTTGCAGTTGTTTGTAATTAATGAAGTAGACTGAACAGATGGGTCTATGCTTTATCAGTGGAACTATAGAAATTCAACCTCTTCTGGTCTTTATTGTGTTAATTAGTTGAATTCAACCTGATGAGTGTAAATCTAAATAACACAGACAGTGTTCTAAAATATTTATTAGTGTATGAAGCCAACTAAAGATAACAATACTGAAAAAGCTGCAGTAAGAGAAAGTGTAATAAATTTATACAAATATGAGGGAAACTTGTATAAAATAATGTAAACAATGACAATGGAGGATGACTGCATCCACTCACACCCTCACATCAATTTTTTGTGGGGAGCGGGTGGAAATGTGCAGCTGCATGTGAGCCAGTCTCGGCTGTGTTCTTGTGTTGTAGCAGCCAGAACCACAGCTCTGCACAGCTGTGATAAGACCAAGCACTGGTCTGCTACTGGATTTGTTAGACTCCATGCTGGGAGTCTTTTGGGGGTGGGGGGAGGGGAGGGGGGGAGACTGATGGTAATGGTGGTGGATGGGGCACAAAGCAATAAAACAGGAAATTCCATTACAGAGTTTAAAAGTGTCTCATTTTTTTGTACATGTATACAAGGGGCCCCCGACTTACGAGGACATTGACCTACGAAGTTCCGAATTTACGAGCTATCAATTTTAAATAAAAATATGAAATAATAAAATAAAAAAAACGTTTTTTTTTTGTGTGTTTAAATGTTCTTAATTTCATGTGTACAGCACTTTGTTGCAGCTGTGGTTGTTTATAAATAAAGTATTATTATTATAATTACAGTACAGTGCATACTTTTTAATTTTTAAGCCAATTTACAAAGTTTTGCGGCAGTTTCCAACAGTTTCCGCCGGTTTTCGGCAGTGCCCACGAGTTGAATCTTAGCTAGTTAGCTCCAGCCTCGTAGCTCCAGCCTTGACAGCTGGCTTTGTCCGATCAGAGGTTCCTACGCTCGGATACATGATCTGGAGCTGAACGGTGGTTTTGTGGAGGACGGATGGATGAAGCGACACTGTTGACCACGGGAAGCAGCAGACAGCCAGCCAGACCGGATTAGCAACGAGCTAACATTAGCCTCGTAGCTCCAGCCAACAGTCGGCTTTGTGCGATCAGAGGTTCCTGGAGCTCGGCTCGATGTCTGCCTGGCAGCCGAAGATATCGGGGGACACCGAGCTAACGCGGAGAAAAAGCGAGCGCCGACAAGCTTTTGATGAACTGACAATTTAACGAGCGCAGCTAACGTGAAGCTAACAACAGCTAACGTGTGCAGCTGCGGGCAGCTCGTTTGGATGGATGGTCGAACGCCACGGAGAAATGGCTTTCGGTAAGTTTATTAAATATTTTTCTGGCTCCATATGTATGAAGTTAGCATGCTAACAGTCCTTCCTGTAAACAGTTTGGACTGCTGGTGCTGCAGAAAGCTGGGGAGCTCGGACGTAACGCGCCGGAGCTAAAAGACGAAAGAAGCTGCGCTCAAAGTAAGAAATAAAATTTTTTATATTTTTTATAAATGTTTTAAAGTGTTTTAAAGTGTTTTAAAGTTTTAGGATAGTTGAAATGCTTGGTAACTGTTCATTACCACACATGTACGTGTTCAGTGGCGGCTTGTGCGGTATATATACCTACCGTATTTCCGATGTATAGGTCGCACCTTTTTATGGTTTTTTCAAGGCCTGCGACCTATACACCATCCATCCATCCATCCATTTTCGTCCGCTTATCCGGGGTCGGGTCGCGGGGGTAGCAGCCTAAGTAGGGAGGCCCAGACTTCCCTCTCCCCAGCCACTTGGAGCAGCTCCTCTGGGGGAATCCCAAGGCGTTCCCAGGCCAGCCGAGAAACATAGTCCCTCCAGCGTGTCCTGGGTCTTCCTCTGGGTCTCCTCCCG
Organism: Garcialebias charrua; assembly: GCA_038048925.1. NCBI lineage: Eukaryota > Metazoa > Chordata > Actinopteri > Cyprinodontiformes > Rivulidae > Garcialebias > Garcialebias charrua. Next base: position 7,266 of record JBBPBX010102172.1, read on the forward strand.
GTGGGACATGCCCGGAACACCTCACCAGGGAGGCGTCCAGGAGACATCCTAACCAGATGCCCGAGCCACCATTTGCTATAATTGGACACTGCGACCTATACAACGGTGCAACCTATACAACGGAAAATACGTATATACAGGTAGTCCCCGATTTACGAGATTTTCGTCTTACGAGATAGTCGTAGTAACGAAACTCGCTCGTAAGTCGGGGATTACCTGTAACTGTATATAAAACCTGTTTCTTTCTGGAGACTGGTGGTGTTTTCCTCACTGAGTGAAAAGCATTCAGACCTGCAGATCTCTGAACCAGAACCCAGCTGTCAGCCAACACCACCCCCCACCCCCCATTTTGAAAGAATCACATTTTACATTCAAAATGTCAAACCTTCCCTTACTTTGTTCAGAAGTTATTCCATCTCAAGATTGGATGAGAGGGTTCACATGCTCCTGAGCATCTTCTTTTTTTTCAACAAGGCCTAAACAAGCTGCTTTGCTTCAAATTTCTAACTTTGCGTAAATTTGGAGATATTTTCTAGCAGCTTTAATATCCAACAAGCCACAAGAACTTTGGCTGAGTAATGTTAAGGGTACATTCTGTGGTGAATGGTGAATGAAAGATGGAGACTGTCTGTGACCTGTGAGGACCTCCACACCTGTCTTCAGTGGGACGGTGGAGTGTGGCAACGTTGCTTTGAGGCTAGAGAAATCCACACATTGTTGCATTTAATAGCTTTGCTTTGTGTATTTTTGCTTATTTTTCTAGGGGCACATATTTTGAGTGAAACCGCAGCTTTCTCTCTGCGGTTCTGCTGATCATTTACACGACACCACTGGCGTCTTTGAATCTGGAGGTTTCTGAATCCACCTTCCAGAGTGGAGGTTTTTCGCTGACCCCTGTTGTTAACATAAACATCTCCCGCTGAGCTTTTGTTTGAATCACAGGCGCGCACGCGCGGAATGACGGCATTTCTATCAACAATGGCGGCGGACACGCACCGCTTTTTGAATTACGACTGATGGAATAAATTTTGAGTCTCATATTTAATTAATCTACACCTGAATGAAGCTGAATCTGTGTTGGAAGAGACACGGTCTGATCCAGTTCTAATATTACTGTTTATTGAACGAGGCAGGCAGATATTTCACACATCGCGCTGCACTAGAACATACTCCATCCATCCATCTTCTTCCGCTTATCCGGGGTCGGGTCGCGGGGGTAGCAGCCTAAGTAGGGAGGCCCAGACTTCCCTCTCCCCAGCCACATGGAGCAGCTCCTCTGGGGGAATCCCAAGGCGTTCCCAGGCCAGCCGAGAAACATAGTCCCTCCAGCGTGTCCTGGGTCTTCCTCTGGGTCTCCTCCCGGTGGGACATGCCCGGAACACCTCCCCAGGGAGGCGTCCAGGAGGCATCCTAACCAGATGCCCGAGCCACCTCAACTGGCTCCTCTCGATGTGGAGAAGCAGCGGCTCTACTCCGAGTCCCTCCCGGATGACTGAGCTTCTCACCCTATCTCTAAGGGAGAGTCCAGACACCCTGCGGAGAAAACTCATTTCAGCCGCTTGTATCCGAGATCTCGTTCTTTCGGTCACAACCCAAAGCTCATGACCATAGATGAGGGTGGGAACGTAGATCGATCGGTAAATTGAGAGCTTTGCCTTTCGACTCAGCTCTCTCTTCACCACGACAGACCGGTACAGAGCCCGCTTCACTGCGGATGCTGCACCTATCCGCCTATCGATCTCACGCTCCAGTTTTCCCTCATTCGTGAACAAGACCCCGAGATACTTAAACTCCTCCACTTGGGGCAGGACCTCATCCCCGACCCGGAGAGGGCATGCTACCCTTTTCCGGCTCAAGACCATGGCCTCGGATTTGGAGGAACTGATCCTCATCCCGGCCGCATCACACTCGGCTGCAAACCGCTCCAGCGAAAGCTGTAGATCACGATCTGATGAAGCCAATAGGACCACATCATCTGCAAAAAACAGAGAAGCGATTCTAAGGCCACCAAAACGGATCCTCTCAACACCTTGGCTGCGCCTAGAAATTCTGTCCATAAAAGTTATGAACAGAATCGGTGACAAAGGGCAACCTTGGCGGAGTCCAACTCTCACTGGAAACGAGCCTGACTTACTGCCGGCAATGCGGACCAAGCTCTGACACCGGTCGTACAGGGACCTAACAGCCCATATCAAAGGGCCTGGTACCCCATACTCCCGGAGTACCCCCCACAGAACCCCCCGAGGGACGCGGTCGAATGCCTTTTCCAAGTCCACAAAGCACATGTAAACTGGTTGGGCAAACTCCCACGCGCCCTCCAGGACCCTGCTGAGGGTGTAGAGCTGGTCCAGTGTTCCACGACCAGCACGAAAACCACACTGCTCCTCCTGAATCCGAGGTTCGACTATCCGACGGACCCTCCTCTCCAGAACCCCTGAATAGACCTTACCAGGGAGGCTTAAGAGTGTGATCCCCCTATAGTTGGAACACACCCTACGGTCCCCCTTTTTGAATAGGGGAACCACCACCCCAGTCTGCCAATCCAAGGGAACTGCCCCCGATGTCCACGCGATATTGCAGAGTCGCGTAAGCCAACACAACCCCACAACATCCAGAGCCCTAAGGAACTCAGGGCGAATCTCATCCACCCCTGGAGCCCTGCCACCGCAGAGCTTTTTAACCACCTCGGTGACCTCAGCTCCAGAGATTGGAGAGCCCGACCCAAAGTCCCCAGGCTCCGCTTCCTCAGTGGAAGACGTGCCAGTAGGATTGAGGAGGTCTTCGAAGTATTCCGCCCACCGACTCACAACATCCCGAGTTGAGGTCAACAGCACGCCATCCCCACCATAAATGGTGTTGGTCGCGTACCGCTTTCCCCCCCTGAGACGCCGGATGGTGGACCAGAATCGCCTCGAAGCCGTACGGAAGTCATTCTCCATGGCCTCTCCGAACTCCTCCCACGCCCGAGTTTTTGCCTCAGCAACCACCCGAGCCGCATGCCGCTTGGACTGTCGGTACCTATCTGCTGCTTCCGGGGTCCCACAGGCCAAAAAGGCCCAATAGGACTCCTTCTTCAGCCTGACAGCATCCCTCACCGCCGGTGTCCACCACCGGGTTCGAGGGTTGCCACCACGACAGGCACCAACAACCTTGCGGCCACAACTCTGATAAGCTGCCTCGACAATAGAGGCGCGGAACATGGCCCACTCGGACTCAATGTCCCCCGCCTCCCTCGGAACGTGTTCAAAGCTCTCCCGGAGGTGGGAGTTAAAGCTCCGTCTTACGGGAGACTCTGCCAGACGTTCCCAGCAGACCCTCACAATACGTTTGGGTCTGCCAGGTCTGACCGGCATCCTCCCCCACCATCGGAGCCAACTCACCACCAGGTAGTGGTCAGTTGACAGCTCCGCCCCTCTCTTCACCCGAGTGTCCAGGACATGCGGCCGCAGATCAGATGAGACGACAACAAAGTCGATCATCGAACTGCGACCTAGGGTGTCCTGGTGCCAAGAGCACATATGTACACCCTTATGCCTGAACATGGTGTTCGTTATGGACAATCCATGACGAGCACAGAAGTCCAACAACAAAACACCACTCGGGTTCAGATCAGGGGGGCCGTTCCTCCCAACCACACCCCTCCAGGTCTCACTGTCATTGCCCACGTGAGCGTTGAAGTCCCCCAGCAGAACAAGGGAGTCCCCAGGAGGCGCACCCTCCAATACCCCCTCCAAGGACTCCAAAAAGGGTGGGTAATCTGCGCTGCCGTTTGGCGCATAGGCACAAACAACAGTCAGAGCCCGTCCCCCCACACGTAGGCGAAGGGAGGCTACCCTCTCGTTCACCGGGGTGAACCCCAACGTACAGGCACCAAGATGGGGGGCAACAAGTATGCCCACTCCTGCTCGGCGCCTCTCACCAGGGGCAACTCCAGAGTAGAAGAGTGTCCAACCCCTCTCAAGGAAACTGGTTCCAGAGCCAGAGCCATGCGTTGAGGTGAGTCCAACTATTTCTAGCCGGAACCTCTCAACCTCACACACTAGCTCAGGCTCCTTCCCCACCAGAGAGGTGACATTCCATGTCCCAATGGCCAGCTTCTGTAGCCGAGGATCAGACCGCCAGGGTCCCCGCCCTCGGCCACCACCCATCCCACATTGCACCCGACCCCTTTGGCCCCTCCCATAGGTGGTGAGCCCATGGGAAGGGGGACCCACGTCTCCTCTTCGGGCTGTGCCCGGCCGAGCTCCATGGGTGAAAGCCCGGCCACCAGGCGCTCGCCAACTAGAACATACTAAATGTGCTAAATTATAACACCCTGATGTATGCTCAACAATCCAGGTAGAAAAATCTAAAAAAGCTAAGTCTGGTCCTCTGGACATTCAAAAAACAAAACAAAGCAAAAAAACTGTAGAAACGTTTTGTCTTTCGTCCTGAGGAAGTCTTTCGTCCGAAAGACTTCCTCAGGACAGACTTTTTCTGTGCAGACTTTTTCAATCTAAATAACAGAAGGATCATTTTTATTTTTTTATTTTTATACTTGGATACTGAATACTTTACTAAATAAAGTAATTTCAGTAAAATTAACCCTTGTTGTATTTTAAAATTTTATATAATACTGCAAAGCAACATGTTAAGTTAATTTTGTCAAATAAATAAATTTGATTTTTTTTGTTGTATTACGAAATTTATCGTTATCGTGATAATGCTCTGAAATATCACAATATAATTTTTGAGCCATATCGCCCACCCCTACCACAAACTGTATGTAACAAAAACACTGAGAATTAAATTGAACACTATTAAAAAGACGT
>JBBPBX010102173.1:0-12076 GCA_038048925.1 Garcialebias charrua
GATCACACTCTTAAGCCTCCCTGGTAAGGTCTATTCAGGGGTTCTGGAGAGGAGGGTCCGTCGGATAGTCGAACCTCGGATCCAGGAGGAGCAATGTGGTTTTCGTCCTGGTCGTGGAACACTGGACCAGCTCTACACCCTCAACAGGGTCCTGGAGGGTGCGTGGGAGTTTGCCCAACCAGTTTACATGTGCTTTGTGGACTTGGAGAAGGCATTCGACCGCGTCCCTCGGGGGGTTCTGTGGGGGTACTCCGGGAGTATGGGGTACCAGGCCCTTTGATAAGGGCTGTTAGGTCCCTGTACGACCGGTGTCAGAGCTTGGTCCGCATTGCCGGCAGTAAGTCAGGCTCGTTTCCGGTGAGAGTTGGACTCCGCCAAGGTTGCCCTTTGTCACCGATTCTGTTCATAACTTTTATGGACAGAATTTCTAGGCGCAGCCAAGGTGTTGAGAGGTTCCGTTTTGGTGGCCTTAGAATCGCTTCTCTGTTTTTTGCAGATGATGTGGTCCTACTGGCTTCATCAGTTCGTGATTTACAACTTTCACTGGAGCGGTTTGCAGCCGAGTGTGATGCGGCCGGGATGAGGATCAGTTCCTCCAAATCCGAGGCCATGGTCTTGAGCCGGAAAAGGGTAGCATGCCCTCTCCGGGTCGGGGAGGAGGTCCTGCCCCAAGTGGAGGAGTTTAAGTATCTCGGGATCTTGTTCACGAATGAGGGAAAACTGGAGCGTGAGATCGATAGGCGGATAGGTGCAGCGTCCGCAGTGAAGCGGGCGCTGTACCGGTCTGTCGTGGTGAAGAGAGAGCTGAGTCAAAAGGCAAAGCTCTCAATTTACCGATCGATCTACGTTCCCACCCTCATCTATGGTCATGAGCTTTGGGTTATGACCGAAAGAACAAGATCTCGGATACAAGCGGCTGAAATGAGTTTTCTCCGCAGGGTGGCTGGACTCTCCCTTAGAGATAGGGTGAGAAGCTCAGTCATCCGGGAGGGACTCGGAGTAGAGCCGCTGCTTCTCCACATCGAGAGGAGCCAGTTGAGGTGGCTCGGGCATCTGGTTAGGATGCCTCCTGGACGCCTCCCTGGTGAGGTGTTCCGGGCATGTCCCACCGGGAGGAGACCCAGAGGAAGACCCAGGACGCGCTGGAGGGACTATGTTTCTCGGCTGGCCTGGGAACGCCTTGGGATTCCCCCGGAGGAGCTGCTCCAAGTGGCTGGGGAGAGGGAAGTCTGGGCCTCCCTACTTAGGCTGCTACCCCCGCGACCCGACCCCGGATAAGCGGAAGAAGATGGATGGATGGATGGATGGAAGGTCGAGAGCTTCAGATCTTTTTGTAAGATATTCCATGAAGCAGGAGCGGAGTAGGAGAAGGCCCTTTTTCCAAGTTCAGTCCTCACTGACGGAACACTGCAGGTAATCATGTCCTGAGAGCGCACACTGTAGCTGCACTCACGCAAAGACATGTAGGAGGAGATGTATGAGGGCAGCAGACCAAGAAGTGATTTAAAGATGAAAATGTACCAGTGGAAGAGTCTGCGTGAGGTTAATGATGTCCAGTTAACCAGTGAATACAGGGTGCAGTGGTGGGTACGATAATCACAACCAGTTATGAATCTTAGTGCACCATGATAGACAACATCCAACATCCGCAGGGTGCTTGTAGGAGCATTCATGTAGAGAATGTCACCGTAATCAATGGAGGGAAGGAAAGTCACAGACACAAGGCGTTTCCTAACATTCAGTGATAGACATGATCTGTTTCTGAAAAAGAAACCCAGTTTAACTTTCAGTTTCTTCACTAGGTTTTCCACGTGGAGTTTAAAAGAGAGATGTGAATCGATCAGGATACCCAGATATTTATAGGAATCAACAAACTCAATAGGGACACCATTTGAAGATAAAATCAGAGGAGGATCTGCTGGAACCGCCTTCCTATTTGAAAAAAACATCCCTTTTGTTTTATCAGCATTTAGGACAAGTTTGAGACGGAACAAATCTGACTGGATGATGTCAAAAGCGGATTGCAGTAACTGGAAAGCCTTAGCAACTGTTTTAGCTCGGCAGTAAACAACTGTATCATCAGCATAGAAATGTAAGGATGCATCAGGGATGCAGTGACCTACATTAGCTATGTAGATTGTAAAGAGAGTGGGTCCTAAAACTGAGCCTTGTGGTACACCATTTTTAACTGTTAAATGGTGTACCACAAGGCTCAGTTTTAGGACCCACTCTCTTTACAATCTACATAGCTAACGTAGGTCACTGCATCCCTGATGCATCCTTACATTTCTATGCTGATGATACAGTTCAGATCTGGGCCTATGGGTATCATAATGTAATAAAATAAACAAAAAACAATACAAAAACATCACTGTGTGTAATTGTAACTTTGTGTCTTGAACATAGACTTAACATTCAACATATACAGTAAATGATTCTATTAATTAATTTTAGAGTACAATGAAAATAATAATAACTAATTAAATGAAGAGAAATTAAGACACTAAATGTTGTAGTTTTGTGCATTGCTATGCTGCAGTCAATGATTTTTGAAAGGTTTTTGCCCAATACCCCAAACAGTCGTGTTTGATATGCTGCCTCCCTCTCTATTGCTTTGCTGCTGCTGTACTGTAATTACTGCGCTTGGCAGACAGTCACGACACATCGACAACAGACGAATTAGGGTGTGGGGAAAGCACGAGTAAAAGAAAAGAGAAATGCGGGGGTGGGGATTGGTGTTTTAAGAGAAAGTACCGCAGATTGATTTATTATGTATGGTTTTATTGTGATGATGAACAAAGGTTTTCTTAGTAAAGACATAAAGATGCAATTCACAATTTTGACTAATCATTGCCTCTACTAGGAAATGTTACGCAATGTCAGGCAATGAAAAAAGCTTTTTAAAATCTTTGACACTTATCATAAAAGGTTTTCTTAGTAAAGACATAAAGATGCAATTCACAATTTTGACTAATCATTGCCTCTACTAGGAAATGTTACGCAATGTCAGGCAATGAAAAAAGCTTTTTAAAATCTTTGACACTTATCATAAAAGACTTTAGTTTTATGCTTGAATTGGGGATGCAATTCCAGAACATGCTTATTTTATGCTTAGTGAGAATTGGTAGAAAAGTCTTTATGAGCTGGACAATGAAAAAGCCAGACGACAAAACACTAAATTGAATTGTCAAAAATATATACAGTATTAATTTAGATCAGTGGTTTTCAATCTTGTCCCTGGAGGGCCACTATCCTGCATCTTTTAGATGCTTCCCTGCTTTTTAGCAGGTCTTCAAGTTCTGCAGAAACCTATTAATTGCTTGTTAATTCAAATCAGTTGTGATGAAGCAGAAACACGATTATAAATGCTATGCATATTTTTGAACTATTTGAAGCAAAGTGAAGCTATAGTGAGTAGAAATTATGATGTAAATGGTAAATGGTAAACGGATTGTACTTATATAGAACCTTGCTATCTTGTCAAGATATTCAAATCTCTTTACACTACAATCTGTGTCCTCGTTTACCCATTCATACAGCACTCTACTAGATCTCTGCAAAGCTAATTGAAAAAATTATTCTAAATAGACTAATCAGTGCTTTAGATCACATTCATACACTGATGGGACACGCATCGGAGGCAATGAGGGGTTCAATGTCTTGCCCAGGGACAATTCAGCATGTGACTGCTGGTGGAATTTAACCCCCACCTCTCGCGTTGGAGGACGACTGCTCTAACCACTTAGCCACAGTACCACCCAAACTGATGTCCATCCATCATCCATCCATCCATCCATCCATCCATCCATCCATCCATCTTACAACATTATTTCCAACATCCTTGAGCAACTATAAATGTAAGACTTCCAAGGAAAACCAGCAGGACAGCGAGCCCAACCTCGCGCGCCTGTCCTAGCAGATGCGGTTTCTCCCTCGCGGCGACGGACACCCACGAGGCCTGTCCCGTCTGCTTGGGGATGTTACACGCAAAAATGGCGCTGGATGTGCCCGACTCGTGCCCACACTGCAGCCAGATGCTGGAGGCGGTGAGGAGGTACCATGCTGACTTCATCGCCAAGGCCATGGGCGCCCTAGTAGTGCCAGCGGATCCAGACATCACCGAGCCCCTCACTCCCACGCCGGAGCTCGAGAACATGGCTTTGCACGACAGCACACGAGTCGAATGGGATGACAGCCCTGACGTGCTGGCTCCTATGGTGGACTTAACAGTCGAGTTCGACACTCGAGGCATGATGAACGAGGACGAGATCTCGATTTCAGCCTCAGGCGAATTCTTCGCGGAGGACGCAGACGTCGAATACGAGAAACAAGGAGAAGACCTCTCCCAAACCCGGTACCTGTGCTCCCGGAAACTGATTTTTCCATCCCTGCTCTGTTCGAGCTGTGTCACAGAGCAGCGGACGCGTTGCAGATCCCATGGCCAGAGCCTCCGCCTCGTCAACAAGTCACGAGGCTGGCAGGAAACTATTTTTACTCAAAGCAGCAGGCCGCCACGAGGCAAAGGATGCCCGTGTTCCCGGACTTCCTCACAGAACTGACTCGCACCTGGGCTCAGCCCCGGGCTCCCATGCTGTTACCACTCTCGCAGTTTCTCAACGTGGACGGGATGGATGAGGTGGGAATAACCAACGTGCCTCAAATTGAGGACACACTGGCGTCTCACCTGGCTCCCAAGTCATCTGGGACAAAACCAACTCTTCCCAGCAAAGCTTGTCGAGCTTCAGCTTCTCTGCTCGAGAAATGCTACAGAGCTCAGGGACTCAGCGGCACGCACGATGAACGCGTCCGCGTTGATGCAAGCTTACCTAGCTGAAAAACTGCAACAGCTCCAGGTAACGATGGACAAGCAAGCTGCCGCTGACTTGCTGGATGAGGCCTGCAGGGCAACAGACTTTGTGCTCCGCATGATGGGAACAGCCGCTGTTGCTCAAGGCAGAGGCATGGCGGAAGTGGTCATCGCGATACGCCATCTGTGGATGACTTTAACTGACCTCCCCGAGGGACAAAAGGTGCCTTTTCTCCACCACTCGATAGAACCGACGGGATTGTTTGGGAAAGCTTGGATCGAATTCAGACCAAGCTGGACCAGAGGCGCAAACAAGCTGAAGCTCTTCGGGTGGGCATTCCCAGGAGAACCTCCCCCCCAGGGAGTCTGCTGGAGGTAGACCTACGCAGCCTCGACAACGCTCAGCAACGCGTGCCCCACTGCAAAAGCGGCCAGCGTACGAGGACAAGCACTGGCAGAATCAACCGCCGGGCCCACCTCGGACCGAACACACATGAGCAAAAACAGGTTTGTCCCCCGCCAGGCGGTCAGACACAGGGCCTCCTCTGCGAACTGGGACACCAGACAAAAGCGTGCCTGATGAACCAGGTTCACGTCTTGGGTTTACACGATCACCCGCCCAAGTGGTATGGGGAATGATCTTTTCATGTCCAGACTTTATTTGTAGCACGGTACAAAAAGCTGGTAACTCTGTGGCATGCACAAATCATGTTTTTCCTGCTGTGAGTGACATAAAGTCATATATGTCGTTACACATAAGCATGAATAAAGCTAAAAAAACAGCCCCTCTCTGTTTTATTGACTCTCAAAAAAAACAACAACAACAACAAACACAAATAACTTCAGCAGAATGGGTGAGCCCCAGCAGGGTGCCTCTGCTCCGTCTGCAACGGACAGGCACAGAGGCGTCTGCAAGCAGGCCCCCCACCCCTCACGGAGACAGGTGAGGGGGGTCACGTGCTCCAGTCCCCGCTCCATTGTGAACGATAGGGTGGTCAATACACTACCCAAGCAAACACGTGACACGTCCGCGTCTCAGGGATACGCGCCGACAGAATCTAACGATGGGGGGGACACGGCAGAAGCCCACAGGCAACCACAAGCTTCACACGTTCACAAAGGCAATTGTGATCAAACTGCTGTGTGTGTAAACAAATCAGGGCTGAATCAGATTCCTCTTCCTGTTATTCGAAGGGAACTGAGCTCTCTGTCACCAAACAATTTAAAGTCTGCCAAGCACAAAGAATAATCTCCATGTTCTCACATTGCAGCTGTCCCCTTATCATTAATGGGCGACACATAATGTCCAAGCAGTGATCCGGTAGCAAGTGACCTTTCTCACTGTGTTGGTTCAGCTCTGCTCTTAAACAATATCCCCCAACGGGTGAAAAACAGACCCCAGGCGGTTTGTCTGGCTCCAACGCTCTGTTAAGGCTGAGGACCAGTAAACTAGACCCATCCAGGAAACGGATTGGGGTCAGGAGATCTGCTCGTTAACAAAACTTGCAACTTCTCAGTCCCATGACCCCAAACAAGGAGAGAAAAAAACAGACATTCTGCTCCACTTCTGTTTAATAAGGACGACAGGTTGCATCTGCCCTCGATCACTCTCGATCAGAGCAGCCTGGTAGCACATCGGTAAAAAGGCCTTCTCCCTAACTTGGTTGACCCCCAGGGGATCACAGCATCCATGGCCCTTGGAGGGGAACTGGATACACCAACTGCTCTTCTTCAGGGACAAACTATGTCACCAGAAGGAGCAGTCTCGCCACTTAGGCTGGGAGCTGTTAAAAATTTCAGCTTGTTGGCAGAAAAGAATAAGCTGATGGCATCAGGCCTGCCGTAAAATGTGGTAAAAACCATCCAAAATGCCCGTGCAATGTCAACACAGTCTCTCTATGCACAGAAATGGCATATTTTTAAAGCTTGGTGCATCGAAAGAAATATTATTTCTTACTCATGCGATCTGGCTCAGCTTCTGACTTTCCTTCAGGACTTACTGGAAAAAGGTCATTCTTTCTCAACGATTAAAGTTTTCCTATCAGCAATTTCAGCCTGTCACGAAGGCTGGGGACACAGGACACCTGGCGCATATCCAATCATAATAAGATTTATGAAGGGCGTGCTAAGAATGAAACCAACCAGCAGGATCCTGACCCCTGGTTGGGATCTTAGCCTGGTCTTGGGGGCTCTCTGTGATCCTCCATTTGAGCCACTGAGCGAGATTAAGATAGATTTATTATCTTATAAAACGCTCTACTCTTGGCCCTTTGCTCGGCGAAACGCGTGGGTGACCTCCATGCATTGTCTGTACATCCAATGTGTACCAGATTCGCCCCTGATGGGTTAAAGGTCACCCTAAGGCCTAATCCCGCATACATCCCCAAGGTCTTGACTTTAAACCATAGGAGTCTGGACTTTGATCTCTCCTCCTTCCCACTTGCTCCTGTCCTCACTCAGGAACAGGAAAGGCTGAAGGCTCTCTGCCCCGTGAGAGCTTTACGCACTTACATGCAAAGAACAGCCGAATGGAGAAAAACAAATCAACTGTTCGTGTGCTTTGCAGCACCTGCTACGGAAAGGCCCTATCAAAACAACGCCTCTCACATTGGGTGACTGAGGCCATTAAAAGGGCGTACAGTAGCAAAGGTCAACAGGTGCCCTCTGGAGTGCACGCTCACTCTACTCGGGGCTTGACCACTTCGTGGTCACTGTTCAAGGGTGTACCAGTTGCAGACATTTGTGCTACGGCGAACTGGAGCTCAATAAACACTTTTGCAAAGCATTACAGTTTGGATGTTACTGCGTGTGATGTCACTCAGGCTGTTCTTTCTAACACACAGTAGAAAGTAGCCTTGAGATGCCTGCTGGTCAAGGGCAGACGTTCACACTAGCATGCATTTTACTGAGCATTTCAAGGGCGTGAATGAATTACGTTCCCATAGCATATGTTGCACCGAGAGAACATGACTGAAAGGGAACTGAAAGTTATGCACCATAACTCATGTTCCCTGAAGGAAGGGAACGAGGTGCAACATATCTGGCCCTTTCAATGCTGAAAGCTCGGTGAAGTGCATTTTGGAGAAAGATGGATGGGCGTCAGCGGCTTAAATACCCAGAGGGCGGGGCCTCTGATGCAACGCTGACGCCCTTGCAGGAAAGGCGTGAATGTATTCCTTCAGGTAATCACGCGGAGGCGCAATTCCCATAGCATATGTTGCACCTCGTTCCCTTCCTTCAGGGAACATGAGTTATGGTGCATAACTTTCAGGTTTTCTATGGTGTCTCCTGCCTCTCACACAGTGACTGATGGATATGGGCACCAGTGACCCCCGTGACCAGAAAAGGAAGAAGCTAGTAAAAGATAATGGATGGATGGATGAAAGCTTCATTTTGTACTTAAAATGAATGAAAAGGATGCAGTGAAGCAAACACTTATGCAATTTAAATAGATGGTGTAGTGGTTAGGGCGTTTGACTTGGGACCCGAAGGACGCGGGTTCGCGTCCCGGCCACTACACACCTTGGGGTGTCTATGAGTGCACACCTATTTCTCCAGCTCCCCGAGCGCCTTCTATGGCTGCTCACTGCACCACCTGGTAGGTGGTTGGGTTAAATGCAGAGACGAATTTCGTCTGTGTATGGGAAACATACGCAGATGACAAGATTAGACAATTATTATTATTATTATATACTAAACCAGCTTCTAAAATGCAATGCTTTTCTAGTCAGGGTATTTATTTCTAAGTTACCCTTAGAAATGTTAATCAGTTGACTTTTTTTTTTTCTTTTTTCCTACTGTCATCGTCATGTGAGTTGGGGCTGGACCAGTGTTTTCCTAACCTTTATTTTTTGTTGATATCAGTGAATGGATAAGGGGAAATCTGCAACAATCTATTCATGAGCATGCACACAAACTTGATAAAAATCGGGTAAATGTGGTAAAATCTAACCCTAAAGTTATTTCTGTATTGTGCCGCACTGGTTGTCTTCTGAATTTTTTTTTTCACAAACAGTAATGGTGCAAATTCTAAAATTAAAAACATAATATCTTCATAAAGAACAGCTCTCAATTTTACATTTTTAAGACAGTTTATTGTAGTAACTAAGAAAAGTTGAGGACTTATCCTGAACATTTTTGATTGAAAGGCTGAAACTTTCCAATTAACCAGATAACGTCCAATACAGTTTTTAACAAAAGTTTATTGTTGTATATTTTGAAAAACTACATTTTAGTCACTTTTATTATGATAGTGGAAAGGCAGCATTGGCTTTGTGATAGAAATGTTTGTTAAAAATAACATTCTGTTCTCTGAAGCAGTTGAGAACATTAATTGGAAGCTAACAGCAGCATCCCTGACCTCAGGATCCACATTCTGCATTTTAAGTTATATTGTTGTGTGTGGTGTTATAAAGCTCTGTATGGTACAAAGCAGGTTGTAATTGGCTTGCAGGTTTTTATGAAATGCTCTCTGGGGAGATCCATTGAATATTAATAGGGAGGCTGCATCAAAGAATCCACTGTCACTCCAGCAGAATCCATGGGAATACTCAAATCAACAAAAAATCTGCAACTATCTGTGGTCAAGGACACAGTCTACAAGTACAAAATGAGAAGAGATATACTTTTCATAGAAACCTATTATTTGTTATAATTAATGTTTAGCAGATAGAGGGGCACAGTTGTAGTTACCATGATCTATATGCATTTATTCGAACAGTCTTACATGCATTTTTTTTTTTTAACTTTGTAGGAATCTCATTGGAACATGGTGTTTGTACCTGTGTATTGATGGAAATAAAGGTAGAAAGAAGAACCATGTCTGCTCATTGTGTTGGCACATGTAAGTTGTAGTGCAGCTACGGTAGAATATTAATATTGATTCAAAAAGCTTTTAGTGCATGGTTAATTTTCCATATGGGTTCACTGCATGTGGCCCTGCAGCTCTGCATGGCTCAGTCAGTGCTTTATTTACAGTGAGCTGCTAATCCATTTAAGCTTGAAGTGAGTTTGTGTGTGTGTGTGTGTGTGTGCGCACGCACACATTTGTCAGAAATTGACACTGAACTTTTATGTTTGTCTGCTGACACTTCTGAATTTGAAGTCAGAAGAAAAGATTCCATCAAGGCAATCATCTAAACTAAAGCATTGCTTCTAGTTGTATCTGCATGTGCCAAACCATCCAGCAAACAAGACGTTTTGACTAGCAAATACACAAAACTAAAAGAATAATGATTCTTCAAATACAACAGTAATGCCAAACAAAAACAAACAACAACAAACAAACAAAACACATCTAATTAATTTGGTTTTGAAGCCACATTGAAGATCCAGCTATGAAATAAAATAAAAAAATACTGATAAACTAAGCAGATCTCAACCTGCAACTTTTGCCTGGTACTAAAAAAAAAGTTTTATTCTAATTAATTTATTGTAATTAAAACATTTATACAACTGAAAAAAACATTACATTAATCTGAAAATAGTACAAATGAAAATGAGAAGTTTGTCACACTGAGAGATATTTTGATACTTCAACACCATAATGTAAGGAATAGACATGCATTTGCACCAAGCACTGCTGTTTTCTGGTACGTTTTGCTTTTATTTGGTTGGAAAGTTCAAGTTTTCACATTAAAAAAAGTAAAAGGGGTGAGATGTAGCTGAGAACACAGAGTAAAAAGACAAATATTATTTGTACTGTCAAAAAACAAGGTAAATAACATTGAACTCTTTTTGAACTGATGATATTCTCACACTTGGCAAATTATATTTTTAGACAGATTAAATAAATGTTCAAAACTTTCAGCATTAAAAAATGGTTCTATTAACTGTATGCAGAATCTGCTAATCCACAAGTTCATCTTGTACAGTAATCTTATTTTTCAGCAGTTTCAAATACATTCAGCTGTGTGCTCATTTTAGAAAGTTGTACTCATTCTGAATTAATATGAGTTAAATTGTCAATTGTTACAATCCACTAGCTGAGGTGGAGTTAAAGGTGCAGTCTGCAGTTTCTGTAGTGCAGTCTGTAAGTTTTCTAAAAATATATTTTTAACATATTTCTTCACTCTGTCACTATCTCCTGACAGACTGATGTTAGACAAAGTAATCTCTGAAAAAAACTATATTCCCCTTGCTTCTCCAGGTGTTACTAAAAGCATTTCTAAAAAGCCACAGTGACCCGCCGTTAACCAGCCAATAAAAACAGAGTTTTTAACCAGCCAATAAAAACAGAGCTTCTCACTTCTCACGCTCCTAACCCACGCCCCCGCCTGTCCCAGCCCCCGCGGCCGCGCAGGTTCTCGTTCAAAGGATTGCAAAGCGATGCAAAACTGTTTTGTATGTGACACAAATGTAGTCTTATCTGAAACATGGCTCAGCAAAGCTATCCCTGACAAACAATTTCCATTCCTGGTTATATTGTTTTTAGATGTGATCGCCCCAGAAGAGGTGGTGGAGTGGCTATTTATATCAAGAACAAATTCACAGCAAACCTTCTGTCTTCGTGCTCAATTAGCAAACAACTTGAGCTACTGGCACTAACCCTAGACTTCCCTGACGGTCAATCAATCACTGTGGTGGGTTGTTACAGGCCCCCCTCAGCCGCCAGTGAAGCCCTCACTTCCCTGAGAAATTTTCTGATGGGGCTAAACGCCAAGGAGCTACTACTAATTGGTGATCTAAACCTGGACTGGTTGACCTCTACTTCTGACAATCTTAAATCCATCTGTGATTCATTTAATTTAACTCAACTAATTCAAACGTCAACACGCCCAAATAACAAAACCCCTGAAAAATCCACCTTACTGGACCTTATCCTAACTAACATGCCTCACAAGTACGCAAATGCATGTGTGTTTGCTAATGACCTCAGTGATCACTGCACCATTGCAGCCGTAAGAAATGGGAAGTTACCAAAATTAAAACCCACCATCATCTTCAAAAGGGATTTAAAACATTTTTGTGAGCAGGCCTTTCTTCATGACTTAGCCACTTTCGATTGGAGTAGAATTTCATTGATAGATGATGTAGAACTTGCACTGGCTTACTTCTATGAGGGTTTTCAAAACATAATCAACACACATGCTCCATACCGTAAATACAGAATAAAGGGACGTAAAAATCCTTGGTTTTCCCCGGAGATAGGAAATCTGCTCAAAGAAAGAGATGCTGCCTGGGCTAAGGCCAGAAAATCAAAAAACGATCATGACTGGCTCAGTTTCCGGCAGCTTAGGAACAAATGCACAACCCTAATTAGAAATGCAA
>JBBPBX010102174.1:0-12076 GCA_038048925.1 Garcialebias charrua
GGTGGCCGTCAGTACATTTAACAGGTGTCCCTTTGGCTACGCTAACTCACCTGCAGAGTTCAACATCTTCTTGAACAAAGCATGTCCAGACGCCCACGAGCGTGGGACACTGATCTACGTGGACGATGTCCTTTTGAGGCAGCCAACACTGGACTCACATTTGGCTGAGATCGACCACGTTCTGAATCAGCTGACAACTGCTGGTGCTAAGATATCACTGTCAAAATGCCAATGGTGCAGAACCAAAGTGGACTACGTTGGCCTACTTGTAGGTCCTGACGGAGTACAACCACAGCTGACTCGCACCCAAGGCCTCGACAATCTCAAAGTCCCCACCAATCTCAAAGAACTACAAAGTTTTCTGGGCGTGTGTAACTACTCGAACCAGTTCATCGAAAACTATGCGGACCTTGCGAAACCACTGACTGAACTCCTTAAAAAAGACGTACCATTTGTTTGGACTGACAAACAGCAACAGGCAATGGACGCTCTTATAAACAGGATCAAGTCAGCCCCTTGTTTAGTCTACCCAGACTACAACAAAGAGTTTTACTTGGAAGTGGGCTTCTCAGCTCATTGCATAAGTGCAGGTCTGTACCAGATACACGACAGAGACAAACGTGTAGTAGCCTACGCCAGCAAAACGATGGCAGGCCCCGAGTTGAGATTCTCAGACTGTGAGAAAGCTTTACTGACCACAGTGTGGGCAGTTAAACATTTCTCCAGCTACATTGGTGGACAGAAAATCATTGTGGAAACACAACACCAGCCAGTGACCTTTCTTAACAGTGAACGCATCAGAGATGGTGTGGTGACAAACTCACGTGTTGCAACGTGGCTCATGGCGCTTCAAAGTTTTAACCTAGACATACGTTATGGTCAAAACAAGAAGTCTCATCTGGGGACGGACTTGGCAATCTGCCAGAAGTGTACACAAGATGTACCAGCCACCCAGCCGCCGGTTGAGGTAAAACCCCCAGTAACTGAAGACCCGAATCACCACTTCTTTGATGACAATATCTGCAAAGATATGACAACATTGTACGTGGATGGATCTTCATTCCTCCGCGACAAGATCTGCAGAGCAGGTGTTGGAGGGGTCCTCCTCCAAAACCGAGAGCAGATAACTTTCAGCTACAAATTAGGATCTCAGACTTCTCAGTACGCTGAGATTGCAGGAATCCTAATAGCTCTCCAGATGGTAGTAGAACGCTCTATCAAGACGCTAGTCATCTGCACTGACTCTAACTATGCTCGTTTGAGTTTCGCTTGTCACCTCGCTGTGTGGAAACAGAACGGTTTCCTAACAAGCGACAGAAAAGTGGTCAAACACAAAGAGCTTTTCATAGCGTGTGATCACTTGGTGACATCACACGACTTACAGATCTACTGGAAGAAAGTTCCAGGACATTCTAGAGTCCCAGGCGATGACAAGCACTACAATGACATTGCAGATTCCTTAGCCAAAGAGGGAGCCGACGAAGGTCCTCTATGGTCCTTCGACTCCTCCTGGTTGATCAAGACTCTGTCAACACAGCCTGCTGTTGAGGTTATGGCAGTCACACGTGCACAGGCCGCAGCCAGACCTGCTGACAACGCAGTCTCTGTACGACCTGCACTGACTGACCCAGACATCATCCAACTACAGAAGTCGGATCCTGCTATCAACTCCATGATACTGTACCTGACCGATCCGAACAAAAATAGTCCGTCTAAAGACGACCTGGATTCCGATCCAGACCTTAAGGTCCTCTATCAGCTGCGCAAACAGCTAAAACTAATCAAGGGCATCTTAACTTTCGCTCATGGACCAACGTCCTCACCTGTGTTCGTGGTTCCCCATGACCAAAGGGGGGTGATGTTAGTTCATGCCCATGATCTCCCGTCCGCAGGACACAAAGGAGATAAAGCCACGCTGACGGCATTAAAACAAATTGCCTATTGGCCTGGAATGAAAAAGGATGTCAAGGACTACATTGAAGGGTGCGTGGTCTGTGGCCAGTTTCAGCCAACCAGACCACTTCACAGAGCACCACTGCAAAGCAGAGGCATTGCATTCCCATGGTCTGACCTCCAGATCGACTGGGTTGGACCACTCACTAAGAGCTCTAGAGGAAATAAATATTTTCTCACGGTAACCTGTGCATTCACCAAATGGGTAGAATGCCTACCAGCTCCTAACGACACAGCACAAACCACTGCTATGTTGTTAATGAATCATATATTCTCAAGGTTTGGACTTCCCCTTAGGGTGAACTCAGACCAAGGTACACACTTCACAGGTGAAGTGATGAAAGAACTGTGGAAGACGCTAGGCGTCAAGGCCAACTTTCATGTCGGCTACCACCCACAGGCTTCAGGCCAAGTAGAGAGAGCAAACAGAACTGTGGTGAGTATTTTGAAGAAATACGTGGCTGCAAACCACAAGGACTGGGACGTGAAACTCCCTCTGGTCCTCATGGCCATAAGAGCCACTCCACACACATCAACTGGCATCTCTCCCTTCGAGATGATGACCGGTCGACAAATGACTCTCCCTCTACACCTGTTGTACCAACCAGGCGACGCCGCCATGGCGACAGCCTACACCACACAACAATACATGAAAGATTTGAATGTACACCTCAGAAACACTTTTGCTTTCGCCCAGAAAAACCTGGAAAAATCCGCTGAAGGACGTAAGGCGTACTACGACCAAAAGGCCTCTCACAATGAACTCCAAGTGGGAGACAGAGTCTGGTACTATACGTTCGCCCCAGCAACCGGGAAAGGAGGGTCCGAGACCGGAACTCTCGCCCGCAAACTAATGCCCAGGTGGACTGGACCTCATCTGATAACAGACAAAGTGTCCTCAGTCGTCTACGAAATCAAAATCAGCAAAGGCCGCAAAGAGCCAATTGCTAAATGGGTACATCGAAATCAGATCAAACCTTACAAGGCGTTCAATGACTCCACAAAAGACAAAGATCTCACAAACCACCGACTTCATGGGATAATAAGGTCGTCCAAACACAAGTTAGTAAATAAACTAATCAGGTTTAAACTACCGTACTTTCCCACCCTATAAGTCGCATTGTCCAATTTGAACTTAGAAACGCTAAGCCTAAAACCCACAACAAAAACTAATCTTAACAACCGTTTAAATCCACGAGATTTAATTTGACCTCGGTCATAAAGTTGAGACCTGTTTTTCTTGTGTGTTGCACTTTGGAATCTGACGACAAGAGTGTGTCGAAGCAGTGAAACGTTGTTTCCTTGTTGTTTAGTCATTACTGTTGTCATTAGTTGAGATATTGTTTGGTTCTGAACACTCCCAGCCAAAAAGGTTTTGTATTAACATTGGTTAATGAATGATATGGATTTAACTATGCCAACATGCAGTTCGTTTTGTTAAATCTCAATCGTCGAAGAGTCAATGTAGTTTAAAGCTACTCAAGGTACCATAAACTACATTGACCTCACAATTTCTAAATTGAACCGATTCGATCGTTTCTATTCTAGATTGTCTATTCATGTCTAGATCGTTTCTATTCTAGATTGTCTATTCATGTCTAGATCGTTTCTATTCTAGATTGTCTATTCATTTTGATGAGTCTCGCCATAGACTTCAAAATTGATTAGGAATACCAAATCCTACGTCGTTCGTCTAAAAGACAACAGACATTTAGATCAAACTATATTTCATTTTTCTATTTTAGTTTAACCTAAACTAAGTAATGAATGGAGGAATAGTTTGGAATTAGAGGCCTTCGTTACAGAAGCCCTCCAAAATTTTATAGGTACAAATCCCTATATCTAATTTTACAGAATTGATCCACCCCTTAATTGGTAAGTGTAGCTGATCTAAACCATGATAGCTTACATACCAGGTGCATATAGGTAAGGCTTAATGTAAAATCCCAATCATAAGCCCACCTTAAAAAACCACATAATTGCATGACACATAGAACCAGAGTGGCACTGACTGGAAACCAACCAGCCAACAACCTTCGATGTGGGGACCTGCAGCTCCAACGCTTGGTCTTCAACCTTCATCCAAGGGTCGCCTCCTCTGCGTCAATCGAGGGATCCCCTCTACATGCTGATTATGAAAACAATTGTTGCTGATCAATCAACAAAACTAATCGTTGTGGATTTACTGCTGTGGAATTACCGCTGTGGATTATAAGACTTTGCTTTCCAAGGGATCACAGACTTTGTTTTCCAAGAGTTAACAGACTTTGTTTTCCAAAGGATTAAAAGCTTTTCGCAATGGGATTACCTACGAACAGTATGGAATTTCCAAAAACTTTATGGGATTATAATTTTTGATTTTTTTTTTTTCCACTTGCTGGATTACTTCAAGATCAAAGACAGTTCAAGGTTTCCTTTCGTGTTGGACCCCATCCCCAAGGACTGGCGATGGCTTCCAAAAGGGGGGAGATGTAGTGGACCTACCCAGGGTCAAATTAAGGTTTTTGAACTGTCCAGTGATGACCTTTACTGACCTCTCAGTAAAGCAAGACATTTACTACAAAATTATTCATTTAGCTATAATCTGATAACATAGTCACCAATAAGAGACTATTTCTATCTTTGATTTTAGGCTGATGTGATCAAATGAATAATTTTATTTGTAAGAGCATCAGTACATTTTAATGTCAGATAAATCAAATACTCTGCTTAATTCAAAATGTTGTACATGGAGGATTTCTCCTCTCCTCTCGAACTTGCATGTGAAGATAAAAGGAACACTTTATCTCATTCATTTTAGCTTGAGCTCAGGACAATCTAGACATCCAGAGACTTTTGTTTTTGTCCTATTTAATAATCAAGCTATTATCATTAATAGGTCCCATATGTAATGCTTAATGACGTTGTTTTAATCAAACCAACAGTATTTTGTTAAAGTGTTAAAGCAAAGGAATCAGTTTTATGATAAAATGCTGACATCTGAAACTAACACTTTATCTTTCTGACAAACTAATCTTTTGACCCCCTTTCAACATGTTGATGTCATCCTCACATCAACTTATGATGCCATTCGGCCAATCAGAAAGAACACATTTTCTGGGTCACGTCTCAGTTAAAACCTTCACATTTTACTTTCAAAAGAAGTCTGCTGGAGTAAGCCTCAAACCATGGTCTTCTCCAAAGAACTGATGATCGTCTAGTCACACGCTAAGGACACGTCATTCAGTTAAAGACTTATAACATGCCAAGTTATAAGCCATCTTCAACAGCTGAAAAGCTCTCTTTTATTGACATTCCTTTAAGGAACGTCTTATCTTGAACAACAGCACCAGGAGCTGCCGTTACTTCGGTTCGAGTCAAGGCGCACGTCTGGAGACGCTGAGAATGGTAAACGAACTGACCAAACTGGACCGAGGGAGACTGACCATCTTCACGAGGTAACAAGTCGTCAAATGCTTTGCCAAGGGTACCAACGTGTAGCTTTAATCGGCCGGAGAACTGCCATGTTTCTGGTTAAACACATCAAGATAACTCCCTAAAACTCTTAACTTTTCTTCCTCCATAAATCTTTCCTATTTCTTTTCCCTCTCAACCTAAGCTGGAAACTATATTTTTTAAGTTAAAGAGCCCACAGACTAAATATGCTTAACATCTAATATTTATGTCTGTTGTGTTAAATTTAAGTGTGCTGACGTATTTGAATTGAAAGAAAGTGAAATCATGTCAATCAAGTGTAATGGTGTTAATTTAGTTGATTTATTGTAAATAAATGATAGTGTCTCTTTGACATATCAAACTAAGTTAACGTCTTTGTCACTTAATGGCTTTGTGTATTTATCCATCATAAAGATCACAGAAATATTGGGTAAACTGAAAAAGAACAGAATCCGTGAACATTTACTATTCAATCTGAATAAGTAGATTAATTAAGGATAAAGAGGTCAGTATTTAATATTGACCTCCTCATTAATTCTTACAACATTCATTATTTTTAATTAAGTCTGATGTGTGTGAACTTTTTCCAAACAGCCGTGTCTATCCTAAAACGAACCTGATTTAAAATATGATAAAACAATAACCATTTGGGTTGATCTGAAATATCATATAACACCTCTCCATCAATCTGGTTTCAGGAAAAAACACAGCACAACAACTGCTTCTCTGAAGGTTCTTAATGACGTTGTTGAAGCATTGGATGCTAAGGATTATTGTGCTGCACTTTTCTTAGACCTGTCTAAAGCTTTTGACACTGTGGATCATAACATCTTGTGTCATAAGCTCTCAGAAATCGGTTTCTCTGATCACACCATCGGTTGGTTTTCATAATTATCTTTCCAATCGGAGGCAATGTGTTCAACATAACGGTACTTCTTCCAGCTATTTAACAGTTAAAAATGGTGTACCACAAGGCTCAGTTTTAGGACCAACCCTCTTTACAATCTACATAGCTAATGTAGGTCAGAGCATCCCTGATGCATCCTTACATTTCTATGCTGATGATACAGTTGTTTATTGCCGAGCTAAAACAGTAGCTAAGGCTTTCCAGTTACTGCAATCCGCTTTTGACATCATCCAGTCAGATTTGTTCCGTCTCAAACTTGTCCTAAATGCTGATAAAACAAAAGGGATGTTTTTTTCAAGTAGGAAGTCGGTCCCAGCAGATCTTCCTCTGATTTTATCCTCAAATGGTGTCCCTATTGAGTTTGTTGATTCATATAAATATTTGGGTATCCTGGTCGATTCGCATCTCTCTTTTAAACTCCACGTGGAAAACCTAGTGAAGAAACTGAAAGTTAAACTGGGTTTCTTTTTCAGAAACAGATCATGTCTAACACTGAATGTTAGGAAACGCCTTGTATCTGTGACTTTCCTTCCCTCCATTGATTACGGTGACATTCTCTACATGAATGCTCCTACAAGCACCCTGCGGATGTTGGATGTTGTCTATCATGGTGCACTAAGATTCATAACTGGTTGTGATTATCGTACCCACCACTGCACCCTGTATTCACTGGTTAACTGGACATCATTAACCTCACGCAGACTCTTCCACTGGTACATTTTCATCTTCAAATCACTTCTTGGTCTGCTGCCCTCATACATCTCCTCCTACATGTCTTTGCGTGAGTGCAGCTACAGTGTGCGCTCTCAGGACATGATTACCTGCAGTGTTCCGTCAGTGAGGACTGAACTTGGAAAAAGGGCCTTCTCCTACTCTGCTCCTGCTTCCTGGAATATCTTACAAAAAGATCTGAAGCTCTCGGCCCTGACCTCTCTAAATGGTTTTAAGAATCTGTTGGAATCCTGGCAGAAACCAATGCAGATATGTTCCTGTCTTTGATTTTGTACATCTACCTTATAATGTTTTTGCTACTTTTTTCTTTTTCTTTTATTTATTGTTTAATGTAATTGTATCATTGCTGTTCATCATTCTTTAGTTTGTAGCAGTTCGCTTTCGTAAATGAGCCCTCGAGGCTCAATAAGATTTACCTGACTAAATAAAGGTTGAATGAATGAGAAAAAAATTGGGGACTACCTGTATCTGACATTTCAAGCAGTTCAACAGAAGATAAAACGACGATGTGTGTTTGTCAGTTGCAGCTTGAGAGTGGGGAGGAAATCTTCCTTCCTTGACCTTGGAATATCTTTGTGTTGATGTCAGAGATGTGGCTCGTGCTGTAGACAATCCCGTGTTGGATGTTGAGGGTGTTTGTTCATTTAGGATGTGAGGGCAGTATCTCTCACCTTATCCATTACTGCGAGCCACGAGTAGTTTTAATAAACGAGGATACATGTAAATAACTGCCTGGTAGGGTCATTCTTTGCCTCACAGTCACGGTTGTAAAAGCTTGAAACTAATGTGCGAAATGTCACCCAGGTGAACTGCAGGATAAATCCACCAAGAACCCGTTAAAGACCCCCCCACAGCTGGTCTTTGTTCAGCAATGCAGAGATTTAATCTTGAAAAACAGTGTAAGCGTGTGGATTTATCAGGGTTCCTGCAGAGTCCTGCGTGCTGGTTCGACAGGATTTGATGGTACCAGCGGGTCAGCGAGCCGTCCCAAGTGGCTAGGTGCAGTAATCCACTTTCACTGAGCTCGTTGTGGTAAAACATGAAAGCTCCTTTTCAACATGTCACCAAGGCAAAGCCTTTCCTGCTTCCTGCTTGACTCATACTGAAAGTTGTAAAAAGCACTCGGCTTTAAGGAACCTGATGAAGCTCGGCCTGAGAGTTTTAGTCCAGTCAGAGCTCTGATCGCAGGACTGGGTTTCTACACACAGTCAGTACTTACCATTGTGTCAATGGGGACATTTTGTCCAAGGAGTACCGTATTTTCCAGACTATAAGTCGCACCATTTTGCCTAATTTGCATGCCCTGCGACTTATAGAGAGGTGAGATCTGTTTATGGATTTTCCCCCATATTTTTAGACCAATTTTTGGCTCAGATATGACCGTTTTTTATTTTGGCAAAAAATGGTGCAGTACCACTTTCGGCCGCTAGGATGCACCGACCGTTCCCACCTCATGTGTCAGAAGAAAGCCTCCTCTGGTCGGACTTACTCTGTCACTGCCCGGCCTCCTGCTCTAGATGTAGCTACTGTTAGCTGAGTTTGTTAGCAAGATAAGTCAAGAACCACAGGACAGATTTTGATCAAACTTACAGAAAGTAATCACTGTATGGACATACAGACTAGCTTTATGAGATGTTTAGAGCTAAAATTAGATCTTTTAGCATCGTCGTTTGTTAGCGGTTAGCTACCATAAACGGCTACTATTTGTCTAAATAACTCATGAACTACCAGACAGATTTTCTTTAAACTTACAGAAAGTAATTATTTGGTATTCATTTACAAACTGTTAGCTGTTATTTGAGATAAAATTTGATGTTTTACAGACGTAAATGTGTCGCGGTTAGCTTAGGTTTTTTTCCTGCTACTATTTATCTACAGTAAATAGCTCATAAACCACACCGTGGATTTTCTTTAAACTTACCGAAAGTAATAAGGTGTTCATTTACAAACTGTTAGCTGTTGGAGTTGTTTGAGCTCAAATTGGATTTATTTATCATTTATTTTCGCAGAGTGTGCGACCGTTTGGAAAACATCAAAGCGAAACAATTTTAATCCAGCAGATTTGACCATTACGTGAATTTATTAAGGAACGGTTAAAGACCGTGTAAAGTGAATTTCAATATTTTCTTCAATAAACATTATAAATGTCATAATTGTAATCTTGTAAATGAGTAAAAAGTCTCAAAATTGTAGCTCAATTAATTTTGGAGTTATAGATCAAACTTTGTTTAAAGATATGTCTGCTTCAGGATTTTTTAGGCGTGGTTTAAATGTGACCGCGTTTCGTCACGCGGTCTAAAGCCCCACCCCCTGCAGCTCCAGCCGTATAAATTCGTTCTTCGCATCGGTGGAGCCATTCACTCGCGAATCGCAGATAGCATCAGATAGCAATAGCATAGATATTTTGTTCATTGTTAGCTAGCTAATCAATTATGCCTCGTTCCTGCATCTTCCCTGGATGTCGCAATGGTCAGGGCACCCGCTTGGTGACTTTATTTAATTTATTTTATTTACTTGATCTCTGCTGCTGTCAGCCGCGGACACACAGAGTGGACCTCACATCCCCCGCGCGCAGCCACTGACACACAGAGTGGACACACCGTCCCCCGCACACAGCCACTGACAAACAGAGTGGACACACCGTCCCCAGAGCACAGCCACTGACACACAGAGTGGACCTCACGTCCCCCGCGCGCAGCCACTGACACACAGAGTGGACCTCACGTCCCCCGCGCACAGCCACTGACACACAGAGTGGACACTCACGTCCCCCGCGCGCAGCCACTGACACACAGAGTGGACCTCACGTCCCCCGCGCGCAGCCACTGACACACAGAGTGGACCTCACGTCCCCCGCGCGCAGCCACTGACACACAGAGTGGACCTCACGTCCCCCGCGCACAGCCACTGACACACAGAGTGGACCTCACGTCCCCCGCGCGCAGCCACTGACACACAGAGTGGACCTCACGTCCCCCGCGCGCAGCCACTGACACACAGAGTGGACCTCACGTCCCCCGCGCACAGCCACTGACACACAGAGTGGACACACCGTCCCCCGCGCGCAGCCACTGACACACAGAGTGGACCTCACGTCCCCCGCGCACAGCCACTGACACACAGAGTGGACACAACGTCTCCCGCGCGCAGCCACTGACACACAGAGTGGACCTCACGTCCCCCGCGCACAGCCACTGACACACAGAGTGGACACACCGTCCCCGCGCGCAGCCACTGACACACAGAGTGGACCTCACGTCCCCCGCGCACAGCCACTGACACACAGAGTGGACACACCGTTCCCGCACGCAGCCACTGACACACAGAGTGGACCTCACGTCCCCCGCGCGCAGCTGCTGTTATGTATCTGTGTGATTTCACATTGTGTGCTCACATTCTAAGAAAATAAAAAGTTTGACGAATATTTTGCTGACAATTGCTTTTCACTGACCTCTTTGGTTTCCTATATTTTTATCTGGAGGTTCAAATGAGTAGGGCTGGAGAACTCCTATTAGGCTGCCAGCCTTCGCGAACATCTTCAGGGGGCAGGACACGGGGGCAGTACTGCGCTGAAACCACGCCCACGCGCTGACACGCCCCCAGCGTTTCAGACCAGGGCACAATTATGTTTTTTCATTATTTTTGAGACTTAATTTTATAAGGAAAACAATGTTTTTAATCAGTCAGATTTATATGGGTGATTAATAACACATACAGTATTTATGCCGTGTGACAAACTCAAAACACACATTTAATTTCACTTTACACGGTCTTTAAGCTAAGACACATCTTTGCTATAATTTTCAGCAGACAAAGAATTGTTTTTACCGTGTTAATCTTGTAAAGTCCTTCCGTGCGCGCTCGCTCCTGTGGCTGCCATTTTCAGCAGGGCAAATGACGCGCTGACGCGTCGCATAGCGGTGACACATAATAGCTGCGACTTAACTGACGGTGTGACATGTTTATGGATTTTTCCAATTTATTGCCAATAATTGGACAAAGCGACTTATAGAAATGTGCGAGTTATCAGGCGGAAAAAACGGTACAAGGTTCTTCTACACCATGATGTTCGATGGGGGTGGATGGTAAGAAGGGCACTTCAGAGCTGATGGATTGGCCTCCATAAAGGTTGATGGTAGACAAATGTTATTTGACTTATTGTCCTTTGAATTCAGTCCTAAGCATTTTTATAATTAATTATTGGGTTTGCAAGTGCATAATTTCATCCTATTGACATTTAAACAAACTTATACAAATTAGCTAAACAAACTTGGAAGGACAACAAGGAGAACTAGAAGTAAAAAAAAAAGTAGCAGGTCACAAACTGTGGTAAGAAGCAGAACCCAGCAGGAAGCAGACATTAGAACGTCTCTGCTAACACGAATCAAGATGAATGTTTTGTTAACAGATGCTGAAATGTGCTGGTGGCTGTTTACACAACCAACACCCCCCCCCCCCCATTCCATTCGTTACTCCCAGGGAACGATTCATCACAAACCAACATGTCGAGGTTTCCTCTGTGTCAAGAGAGAAAAAAATACAATAAAAAGTGAGAATATTTGAGTGGAGCACGCTGTAATCAATTTAAAGGAGATTGGATAGTCAGTGTTCGTGCTGGATTCTAACATGGTCTCAACTATTCACATTAATATCCATCAGATACTAAATATACACCCCTCCCCCCCCCACACACACACACCCGAGGGTCTGAACCAGAAAGGTTAAATTATTCATCACGTCTAAATGTAAATACTATATGGAAGAAACGCTCATTTTCACAGGAAATAAAACAATAAATTGTCCGTGCTGCTGAACAATCATCTGAGTCAAACTGATGAACTCTGAGTCAGATGCAATAGTATTCACACACACACCCCCACCCCCAGGGGCGGGGCTCTTGACTGTCGCCTTCAAACCAAAATTTTATATACAGGTAGTCCTCGACTTACGACGGTCCCGAGTTATGACGTTTCGTGGTTACGACACGCATCTCCATAAAAATTAAAAAAAAAAAATTAATTAAAAAATAATTATATATATATATATGTA
>JBBPBX010102175.1:0-12076 GCA_038048925.1 Garcialebias charrua
CAGTTAGCCCACATAAAAATGTAGTGGGCCCTATATATCCATGCCCAGGTTGAACCCATGTAAGGTGATCTCACATTTATACCACTTGGGATAAATACAGTTAGCCCACATGGGCTTCCAATGCTGGGCCCATTATACCAAAACCACATGGGTCCCATATAATGATGCCCATTTCTGTCCCATTCCCAGTTAGCCCACATAAAAATGTATTGGGCCCTATATAACCATGCCCAGGTTGAACCCATGTAAGGTGATCCCACATTTATACCACTTGGGATAAATACAGTTAGCCCACATGGGCTTCCCATGCTGGGCCCATTATACCAAAACCACATGGGTCCCTTATAATATTGCCCATTTCTGCCCAGGTTGAACCCATGTAAGGTGAGCCCACATTGATACCACTTGGGATAAATACAGTTAGCCCACATGGGCTTCCCATGCTGGGCCCATTATACTAAAACCACATGGGTCCCATATAATAATGCCCATTTATGTCCCATTCCCAGTTAGCCCACATAAAAATGTAATGGGCCCTATATATCCATGCCCAGGTTGAACCCATGTAAGGTGAGCCCACATTGATACCACTTGGGATAAATACAGTCTGCCCACATGGGCTTCCCATGCTGGGCCCATTATACTAAAACCACATGGGTCCCATATAAAATTGCCCATTTCTGTCCCATTGCCAGTTAGCCCACATTAATCCTGTATAGGACCCATATATTTAGCCCAACAGGGCTCACAAAATGGGTTCCTTTATGGGATAACCATATGGGTCTCATGCAGTTAGCCCAGATAAATCCCATGCCCACTCATTACCCAACTAGCCCACAATAACCTCATGTGGGGCCCAACTATGCATGTTGGCTGGGGAATAACATGAATGCCAGCCACATGCACGCGCATCCTGACACAATAAACCATCAGCACCTGTGAACTCCTCGTCATCGTCGTCCTCCTCCTCTCCGTCCTCTGAATCGATCTGCATGGCCTCGTCAATGAAATTGACCGCTTTCCCCGCGCGCGGAGCCGCATTCTGCTCATGGCGCGAGGAGGATGAGGAGGATGAGGAGGAGGAGGAGGCCTCTTTGTTCCGGCTGTCCTTCAGCTGGGTGAAGTACTGCCAGGCGAAGTCGAGCACGTCCCTGGGCTGGTTCCTCAACACTTCCACGGTAAAGCTCTGCAACAGCTCCGTCAGTCCTGCAGGGATTTCTATACTCATTCCTGTTTCAGTCTATGGATGTGGACCAAACCGGTTTGCTGCGGAGAGATTGGTACAAAAACCAGCAACAGGATGAGGAATGATGTGCTGGCCGCCAGCTGTGCACAGATGTTCAGGGTTATCCTCACTGAAAATGGCTCTGGGTTTTAGGTGCAAGCATCTTCTTCTTCTGCTGCTGCTGCTGCTGCTGCTGCTGGCTACAGGAAACCCACGCATGTGACCCAGGAAACCATGGCAACCACCTATCCAGGGATTGCGCACATGATGAGCGGCGCACAAACTGCAGCCAGTCACAAAACAGTAAGGATGGAGTCTCGAGCTGCAGGACAGATAGACATGATGTGAGCTGGACACATGATCATCATCAGGCTTCAGTGTATCTGATCACAGAACTAGCGTTTACGTTTAGGTTGTTACATGTGAACACACGGGCAATTAAAGGCCCAGCATTGCATGGAGAAATGCATATCGCCCGCCGCCTTTCATCAGAGTTTCATGATGAGAAATGACGGAATTATTCATTAATTGCCATTTTGATTACTGATAAAAAGCGTTGTGCACGAGATATCGCGAGATCTCACCGTTTGTAACCTGTGAACTTTTTTTTTATTAATAGTAAACAAGTAGCCTGGCCCTCGCCTTCCTGCACAGCTCCGCTCAATTCTCATTTCCCTTCACTGCACAGTCTGGGACTTCTGCCATAGACAACGATTTCTCCGGCCGATTTTTGACCGGACCCATCAGGGAACAGAAGGGGCGGAGTTTTTGGCCCCTAAAGCTAGATTCATACTTGACGCGTCGCGCAGCGCGCGAGGGTGTGCCCTCCAAAAGTGACGCAATTTCACAGTCCCCGCCCCTGCGCGTTGGCCCCGCGCAGGGGATTAGCGCGTGCCGTGCACCTCTGAATTTTTGAAACTCCGCAAGCCTAGAGCGCGCGCCGCGCTCAGTGACGTACGGACTGGGCTCAAAACAAGATGGACGCTTTCGAAGCTGCTCTGGCTGAACTCATCCGCATGTATCGCCATTTGTATGATCCCTCGATGTGCAACTGGCACAGAAGCGATGCAGAAGGAGGAAGAAAAACATGCGGGATCGCTTCGTGAAGGCCAAAAAGAGGGTGATCAGAAGTGGCGATCCTGGCACCAACAAACCGGTACCAATCCTCGTTGTGGAGCTGAGTTGGCTGTCGAGTTTTATAAAACACCGAGAAAAGGACACAAATATGGAAAAAGAGGTAAAAATGAAAGAAAAAAAAAGTTAGTACTGCTTTTATTACAGCTAGCTTAGCATGGAATACAGCAGGCCATGCTGTGCAGCCTGCCGTGTTGTTTCCCCTTTGTAGTCATATAAACAATAAACTGTGAGAATGAATGACCAAAACATGGCTTAATGAAAATATAAATCAAGCTGCTGACCAGTAAATGTGAAATAGTGGAAATAGCTATTTTAGATCTGCACAGCTCAACTGTAAACAAATTTAGCCTATATGTGTGTTGATGCTTCATCTTCTGTTTATTAAGCTAACAATTACACAAACATTTGTTTTTATTTAACACATATGTGCATTGTATCCGTTACCGTTTCATTTTGTACTGATGGATGTCAATGTCTGTTTTTTAGCCTGAAGAAACACCACAGAGCCAAGCACAGGACGATACATGGTGCCTCGACCAGACCGTCACCCCCATGGACCAGACCTTCACCCCTATCGACCAGACCCTCACCACCATCGACCATGAGTACATCACACCCATCGTCTCTCACAACCTCACGCCTACTGGCCATGAAACTGGCAGTACTTCAAACGCAGGGGTTTTTCCTCTGCGCAGGTCCTCCACGCCAATTCCTCCCTGTCCAACGGTGCCCATACCCGTACCACCTCGACACTTGCCAGGGTCAAGCAGCAGTAGCAGAAGCGACAGCCCTAGCATCAGCTCACTCAGTTGGTGTTGGTGAAAACTTTTTATACTTTTATACTACTATGAAAAAGTACTATGCAAAAACTCAGGACAGTATTACACTTTATTTCATTTTATGTTTATGGATATTAAATGTGTGTTGGTGAAAACTTTTTATACTTTTATACTACTATGAAAAAGTACTATGCAAAAACTCAGGACAGTATTACACTTTATTTCATTTTATGTTTATTAAATGTTGGTGAAAACTTTTTTTACTTTTATACTACTATGAAAAAGTACTATGCAAAAACTCAGGACAGTATTACACTTTATTTCATTTTATGTTTATGGATATTAAATGTTGGTGTTGGTGAAAACTTTATACTTTTATACTACTATGAAAAAGTACTATGCAAAAACTCAGGACAGTATTACACTTTATTTCATTTTATGTTTATTAAATGTTTTAGTGTTTAAATAGTTATTGTTGCACTGAGGGACAGAGAGAAATGCAATTTCAATCCTGTGTATGTCCTGTACATATTACTGTTTTGAGAATAAAGCTGACTTTGACTTGACTTTGATTCAAATGATACATTTGTAATGCACAATTACACATTTATCAATTATTTTTAGACAGCATGCCATTTTTGCACACATTAAAATCAAAACACTATTTCTACAGGTTTCTCCACATTCCACTTCACATTCCTGGTGAAATAAAGGCTACTACACATTGAGATTTTTCGTGTCAGGTAGCAATGCTTCATTTTAATGCAATATGGGACTTATATTTACAATGCCATTTCAGGTTTCCAAATAATTCTAACATCTAATGTTCTTACAGTTATAAAAAAGTCTTTCATACCAAGTTTTATGTAATACAACTGTTAGTGGCTTTGTAAATACAATATGCAAACAAAACAGACGGAAAGCTGAAGTGGATATTTCAATGTAGTTTCATTTTATTTAAAATCATTTAACATTCAAATACATATAGCAATATACAATATAGCTTGGCACACCTCAGAGACTATCAGGGAAACCGTAGTTGCACCAAGTTTGTAGCTGGCTGCTACACTTTTCTGGCTGCTACCTGAAGCCAGGATTCTAAAGTCACTGCCAAACGCTCGGGTAATGTCACAGGGCTGCTGTGGGTCCTTCCATGTCGTATGAAAGGCGAAATACGATGTAGCAGGTCATCAAATCGGCGTGCAGACATGCATGTTATATTCCCCACCAGTACGTCTCTGACAGTGTAATGGCCGAACATACCATCTCCTTCTGCGTCTTCTTCGTCTCATTAAAATTGCAAGACACAATAACTGTTGTTCTATTATAATTTGCTCCTCTAATAAAGACAGTTCAAGAATGAAGCGAGCGGGAAGCCATTTTATTTGTGTTGTGACGTCAAACAGTTCTTCTTCTACGGTAGATTTCTTCTTCTACACCCTTTCTTGTAACATATGCACATGTTGTAGAGGCTACTTCCACCTGCTGGCCCGTAAAAGAACAGCACTTTGTCATGCTCGGCCGTGCGTCAACCATAAAGACAGGGGCGAAACTATGAACGCATTTCGCCGTGCGGCACAGTGCACGCGCGGCGCGCGCGCTCCAGCCTGCGGACCAAAGCGAAAGTCTAACTCAGCCTTAACCCACGCCACTTGTCCCAGCGCAGCCAGCGAGCAGCCACATGTTCTCATTCAAAGCGATGCAAAGCGATGCAGGACTGTTTTATATTTGACACAAATGTGTTAAATTCCCCTTCTTAATCTCTTATCTGGAGTTTTATTTTGTTTTTTTGCCAAAAGTCAAGTGATCCCTCCTCCTCCTCTCTCTCCGCTGCAGTGCAAATGTAACACGGGCTATGAAGGCCCGGATTGTGACTCAGAGGATGTGACTCTAAAGCCAACTGGTAGACTGTAAATAGTCTAGAGCTTCCCTATTACAAATACGCAGGTACGCCTGGCTTCAAATGACAAAAACAGAAGTGTTGTATACAATATATATTTTATTAATTCCTTTCAATATTAAAACAGCCTTTATTAGATGCATTTATGCTATGGTGGTTCTACCAGGCCAGTTGTAAAGGGCTAGCACAACTCCAAATCACTTAACACCAAAGGATGTTACATGCCAGTAACATGAGAGCATGTACAGTTTAAAACAAGGCACAGAGTTGGGAGCACAATATAGCAACTGTAGCAATCTGCCGTACAGGAATGACAGTTAGTAAGGTGCTTGCACATGATAAACAATATTAGAAAATACAAGCATGTACCTTAATCAGTCACAACCCCAACAACAAGCACATTCAATTAGTTGCAGTGGCAATCTGCCACCCACTGGCACATGTCCTAAAGAAACAAACAAATACAAATAACTTTTAACAGAACTCCACAACAATATGTGGAGCAGCATTGACAGCACCCAACCAGCCATAAGTGACTAATGAAAAAAAACATTTACCTTAGCTTGTGCTTCAGGGCTTTGCACAACTCCATGAACACTGCAGCAGCACTCACTACAGCCACATGCAGCAAGAGACTAAACAGCCAACACCCTGGAGAAGAATGTTTGGCTTACACACCTGGTGCTTAGTAACACTAATGAGCTAAACCACACTGAAGGTGGAGGAACAGGACACGGTGTGTTCAGGGAGCCAAACCAGAGTGGGAATTTACAGCCACTCTTCCAATGAACTAAAACCACCCGGTTACATCCTACCCCCCCTTTATGGATCGGTGGCCCACCGATAAATCAAAACCGCAACCAGGGTCAAAAAGTGGCGGTAACCAGGCTGCTGGCACCCGGGTCCACAGAAACAGTAGCCCTACAGTCGTCACTCCTAACCGGTCGTGGGAGGTGATGGGGGTTGGAGTGTTTGCCAGCGGTTTTACGGCTGGACTTCCTGGGGCCGATGATACTGCTTTGGGGAGCTTGTACAGCCGGTGGCGCCTCATATGGCATATGAACTGGAGGCCTTTCCGGTGGTTCTGGCTTCACAGACGGGTTACTAACAGCCTCTCGGACCACCAGCCAAGATCCAGACTCCACATCATCCTCGTCACTAGTCTCATCAGGCAGACACTGCAACCAAGCATCAGGGCAGGCATCTGTAGGTGGTAGAGCAGGTTTTATAGCAGTACGATGCACTTGTCTCACAAGATGAAGCTTATCAACTGGAGCAATTGAATATACCACACCACCTGTACTGGGCCCTTTCACGACTTGGTACACTGTGGACCCCCATGCATCTTGAATTTTTCTGCGACCTGGGCCCACATCACGCAAATACACTCTTTGTCCCACTTCAAGTGGCTTGCACTGAACCTTTTCATCATGCCTCACTTTCCTCCTCTGGGCTGCCAGCTCCACTCTGCCCCTGGCAGCATCCATGGCCACATTCAGACGCCTCCTGTGCTCTGCCACCCAGTCACACACACTGGGTGCTGTGGGCGCCGGAAGATGACCAAGAAGGAAATCCACTGGCAAGTGAGGTTCTTGTCCAAACATGAGGAAGTGGGGTGATTCACCAGTCGACTGATGGGCAGTGGTGTTATAGTGGAAGACAAGCTGTGGGAGGTGTTCTGGCCAATTTCGTTTTTCTTCTGGAGGAAGGGAACGAAGCAGGTTAAACATAGTTCGATTAAAGCGTTCACACTGTCCATTTCCTTGTGGGTGGTAAGGTGTGGTACGACTTTTCTGAACTCCATACAGCTCACATAACTGTTGCACCAAGAGACTCTCAAAGTTCCTCCCCTGGTCTGAGTGGATGCGAGCCGGTACTCCAAAACGGTAAAACCACTCACGAA
Organism: Garcialebias charrua; assembly: GCA_038048925.1. NCBI lineage: Eukaryota > Metazoa > Chordata > Actinopteri > Cyprinodontiformes > Rivulidae > Garcialebias > Garcialebias charrua. The sequence continues at coordinate 6,945 of JBBPBX010102175.1, forward strand.
CCAGGATCTTTGCTACCGTAGCTGCTTTTTGATCACGAGTGGGGATGGCTTGGGTGAACTTTGAAAACACATCTGTCATCACCATCACGAGCTCCCTTCCATCACGGGCGGTTTCCAACAGTGTAAAATCAATGGCCAGCAGCTGATTTGGTCTTGAAGCAAGGAGGTGACCCATAGGAGCACGAGCTCTTGGTTGGGTGTTTTTAGCAAGGGTACACCTCTCACACTGCTGGCACCAGTCCTTTACATCTTTGTCCATCCCTGGCCAGAAACACCTCTGCTTCACGACATCAGTTGTCCTCTCTATCCCTTGGTGGCCATGATGTTGATGAAGCTCCTGTAACACCTCTGATCTTAAGCTCTCTGGGAGAAGTAACTGGAGAACCTCTTCTCCACCATCTGGTCTCCAGCTGCGCCGATACAGGAGGTCCTCCTTCTGGACAATTCGACCCCACTGTTTTACAAGTCCCCGGGCCTCTGGACCCAGACGCTCCTTCTCAGCACAGCTTGGCGCTCTCTGCTGCTGCCAAAACTCCAGAAACGCTGAGATGGCAGGGTCAGCCCTTTGGAGTACCCCCAGATCTTCCTCGCTGCGGGATGGCAGAGCTGTTATGACCAACTGGACAGGGTCTTCCTGCATCCCCACAAACCGCTCACCAATTGCCTCTGGAATGACTGTTCCTGGGAGGAGGTACTCCAATTGCGTTCTGTCCCCACTAGTCTGTTGCCTTGAGAGGGCATCCGCATTCTTGTTCACACGGCCTGGGCGATATCGGACTGTATACTCAAATGCTGAGAGTTCAGCGATCCACCGATGCTCCGTGGCGCCCAGTTTGGCTGTGTCCAAATAACTCAAGGGGTTATTGTCTGTCCATACTATACATCGGTGGCCCCACAGGTACTCTTTGAACTTCTCAGTCATGGCCCACTTCATGGCTAACATTTCAAGCTTCATGGAGCTATAATGTTTCTCAGCAGCATGTAAGCTGCGACTGGCATATGCAACTGGTTTCACTTTGCCACCTTGCTCTTGAGACAATACGGCTCCTAGCCCACTGTGGCTGGCGTCGACCTCTAAAATGAAAGGCAGAGAGAAATCAGCAAAAGCAAGTGTGGGGGCACTTACAAGCTTGGCCTTGAGCTCCTGGAAGCTCCTTTCACAGTCCTCCGACCAAACGTCTTCCAACAGTTGCCTTCGTCCTCTGCACACCTTCGACCCAGCAAGTTCTGCAACAAGACGATGAAGGGGGCCAGCTAGTTTAGAAAAATCTTCTACGAACCTCCTGTAATAATTGGCAAACCCCAGGAACGACCGCAACTCTGAGATGTTGGTGGGGTGAGGCCAGTTTAACACTGCCGCAACCTTTCCTGGGTCCGTGGCCACGCCCTCCTCAGAGATGAGATGTCCCAGATATTTCACCTGCTTTTTGAAGAAGTCACACTTTTCTAACTTGACTTTCAATCCTTCTTGTTTTAGGCGACTTAGAACCCTTTCCAGCCGTGTCAAGTGATCATCAACACTGGAAGAGAACACAACAATATCATCCAGATATAACAAGAGTGACTGACCATGCTGGGCCCCAAATATCCTCTCCATCAAACGCTGGAAAGTCCCTGGTGCATTGCATAGTCCAAATGGCATACGGTTGAACTCGAACAGGCCAAACGGGGTGCAGAAAGCTGTTTTTGGCTTATCGATCTCTGCAACTGGAACCTGGTTATATCCAGAAGCAAGGTCCATTGTCGTAAACCAGCAGGCGCCCGAGAGGGAGTCTAGTGTCTCTTCTATTCGAGGCAGTGGAAAAGCATCCTTCCTGGTCTTTTTATTAAGTTGTCTGTAGTCTACACAAAGGCGAAGACTACCGTCCTTCTTTCTGACTAGGACAATTGGGGACGCATAAGGGCTACTGCTCTCTCGAATTACCCGGGTTGCCAGCAGCTGGTTAATGTGAGACTTAACTGCCTCATATTCAGATGGAGGGATGCGCCGATACCGCTGTCGTATGGGAACATCATCTGACAAAGGGATGCTATGCTCAATTAAATTGGTAAAGCCAAGGTCACCATCAAAAGCAGAAAACACAGATTCATACTTTAGCAATAAGGCTCTCACTTTGTGCTGCTCTATTCCATCTAGCATAGAGAGATCAAGGGAGGTTATCTTCTCTCTAACTGAGCCAGTCTCGGCAGTATGGGACCTGACTGCAGCAATAATTTGCTCCTGTACACAAGGGACTTCCTGCAACTCTGATGGTAGGCTCACCACATCTATAGGAGACAACACTCCAAGAGAACAGCGGGGTTTCAGTGTAACCGTACACACCCCTACATTCACCACAGGAACATAAACAGTACCCCGAACAACATGCAAGAGAGAAGGAGACACTAACAAACCCTCAGGTAAGCCAAACTTTGCATTTAAGGGTTCAATCAAAACAGCCCCTGCCAAGGCCAACATACCATACCATACCATACCATACCATTTTATTTATAAAGCACTTTAAACAGGAACAAGTCCACACCAAAGTGCATATGCAAACATAGCATGCAAACATAGCAGAACAAGTAGCAGGTACAAGTTTAGTAGTGCCAGCAGGAACTACCACAGGTCTTTTGCCACGCAGCTTTGCGACACTAGTCTGAATAGGGCCTTTCTGTAAGTTGGTCTGCTGATATAACTGGAAGGCAGGAAGCCAGGAACTGAAAGCCCCCAAAACTGTAGGGCGTTCAAACAACTCAGGGCCATACTGGTCAAACAACTGAAAATAGTAGGCCTTTATGACATTCATCCCAATTATGCCCGGTATATGAGGTAAACTAACCCGACCTGGAGGGTCTCTAACAACCAAGATCCCTCTTCTAGGAATTACCACACCACACACCTCTATGTCGGGCTCAAGATAACCCAAGTACGGAATGCTTAAACCGTTGGCAGCTCTCAGCTCTAACCAATGACAGGACTTTAACTTGTCTGGAAAATATTTCCTGAAAAAGCTCTCTGAAATGGTAGAAACCATAGAACCTGTGTCAAGGACACATTGGACCGGAACTCCAGATAATTTCACAGTGACTTGGGGACAAGGCACCATTAAACGCTCCTTCACCTCATCTACATGGGGACCCACTGAGCCTGAACCACCCCCTCCTAATGTCTGGCTCCTTACATTAGGGGGAGTTAGTTTTCCGACAACTGAGGGCTAGTGGTGGCTTGGACCCGAGGGGACCTGAACTGGGAACGGGCGTTACAGTACCGAGCAATGTGACCTGGTTGCTGACACCTGTGACAAATCACACTACTAGGACCAGAAGAACTGGCCACAGGGTGCTGCTGCATAGCTGCAAGGGATTGAGTGATCTGATCCAACTGGTCCTGTTGCTTTTGTACCAATTTTGTCAGAGTGGCAATTTGTGAGGAAGTAGAATTAGAGGGGGGCTCAATTTGGAGAGTGGGTGCACTAGCCCGTTGTACAGCACAAGAGGACGGCACAACACTATTGTTGTCCACCCCACCCTCACGCTCCCATGTAATGGCCTCAGCCCTAACTTCCAGCAATGTACACCTTGGATTGTCACGAACGTAACGCTTTAATTCCCTACGCAGATCAGAATTGCTAACATTTTGAATAAATTGATCACGAAGTAAAATGTCTGCATTAGTCATGGCATGAGGAGAATTAGCTTTAACCCTGTTCATTAAACAAAACAAGGAATGGGAAAATTCCTGCAAAGTTTCACCATCTAACTGTCTCCGTGAAAAGAAGTCCTCTTGTAGTGAGACATACGACTGTTGACAACCATACAGTTCTCTCAAAATGGTAAAAACAGTTTCTGGATTCTCACGTTCAGCTAATGGTCTATATTTAATCTCATCCCGAGCTACACCTTCGAGATGGTCAAAAATGAAAGCAGCCTGATCTGTGGGTTCAACATGCCGAACTTGCATGCTGGTACAAACTTCTTCTACCCACTCCTCAACCCCAATACCATGAGTCCCCCTGAAGGTTGGACACTTTCGCTCCCTTGGCAGGTAGATGATGCGGTCAGTTGTCCCCATGCTCCCCAGAGCTGTACGTGTACTGGGACCAGCTGGTGCCTCATGTTGAGTTGAATTTGCCAGTGCAACGTCCCGTTCCTGTTGCAGCCGACTCCTATCGGCCTCCAACTGCTGGACTCGAGCCCGGAGTTCTTCAAGTTCCTCTGCCATAGGAACGGAGAGGTGGGTCCTTCTTCACTGTCGGGGGGTATCCAGCTAGGTCCCACGATGTGCCTACTGTTAGCCTATTATGCTCCCAACTTCTAAATGCTCTTTAGAGATAATTAAATAAAATATATATACTGTATATACACACACAAACTGCCTTATCAGCCAGACCCTACCAACAACGCCAGTAAATGTAACACGGGCTATGAAGGCCCGGATTGTGACTCAGAGGATGTGACTCTAAAGCCAACTGGTAGACTGTAAATAGTCTAGAGCTTCCCTATTACAAATACGCAGGTACGCCTGGCTTCAAATGACAAAAACAGAAGTGTTGTATACAATATATATTTTATTAATTCCTTTCAATATTAAAACAGCCTTTATTAGATGCATTTATGCTATGGTGGTTCTACCAGGCCAGTTGTAAAGGGCTAGCACAACTCCAAATCACTTAACACCAAAGGATGTTACATGCCAGTAACATGAGAGCATGTACAGTTTAAAACAAGGCACAGAGTTGGGAGCACAATATAGCAACTGTAGCAATCTGCCGTACAGGAATGACAGTTAGTAAGGTGCTTGCACATGATAAACAATATTAGAAAATACAAGCATGTACCTTAATCAGTCACAACCCCAACAACAAGCACATTCAATTAGTTGCAGTGGCAATCTGCCACCCACTGGCACATGTCCTAAAGAAACAAACAAATACAAATAACTTTTAACAGAACTCCACAACAATATGTGGAGCAGCATTGACAGCACCCAACCAGCCATAAGTGACTAATGAAAAAAAACATTTACCTTAGCTTGTGCTTCAGGGCTTTGCACAACTCCATGAACACTGCAGCAGCACTCACTACAGCCACATGCAGCAAGAGACTAAACAGCCAACACCCTGGAGAAGAATGTTTGGCTTACACACCTG
>JBBPBX010102176.1:0-12076 GCA_038048925.1 Garcialebias charrua
TGGGCACCGAAGCTGTGCCTCATATTTCACTAGGTTTAAATCCAAAATTTCAGGCTAAAGACTTGGGACCAATGGTAAAACGGGCTTCAGAAGCCGTTGACTGGGTAAAAACACCCACACCACTTGTCTGGCATTCAGAGAGCTGCGGGTGTTATGCGATTGAGTCTATTGCACATGATGTGGCTAAAATGCAACATGAAGAGCTCCCCATGGAGCACGGTCGTGAACAAACTGACCACCCGCGGGCCGGTCAGCTGATTGATAGCATGCCTGAGGCGTTGTGGTCGAAAGGCCCCACAGATGTGGGACTGATTGCCTGCCCGCCCATAACGTTTCAGGTCCAAACTACTCACCCACTGTGGATTAAACAATATCCTCACAAACAAATTGCAGAGGAGGGTATTGCAGAAACAATCCAAGGTTTGAAAGAGAGTGGAGTGCTGGAACCTTCACAGTCGAATTGGAACACACCCATTTTACCTGTGCCAAAAGGGAACACAGGAAAATTCCGCATGGCGCATGATTTGAGGGCGATTAATAAACTTTTAATTACCCAAACTGTACCGGTTCCTAACCCATACGTGGCGCTAAACAATTTGACTCCACAACATGAATGGTTCACCTGTCTGGATTTGGCGAACGCATTTTTCTGTCTGCCATTAGCTGAAGAATGCAGAGACATTTTTTCTTTCACTTTTAGGGGTGAACAGCTTCGATATAGACGAGCGCCTCAGGGATTCGCGCTCACCCCTGGGATATTTAACCAAGTCTTGAAACAGGTTCTGAGTAAGGTGCCACTCCCACAGGACACAGTTCTCATCCAGTATGTTGATGATCTTCTGATTGCCAGTCATACTGTTGAGGACTCACTGGCAGCAACTCAATCAGTCCTTGAACACTTACACGCTGCTGGTTTCAAAGTCAGTAGGACTAAATTACAGGCGGTGTACCTCCCTGGGAACATTCACGTGGGTGTTCCTGGAGTGAATGGGACGTTTCCGGTGGAGGATTTGGCTTGGTTGTGTGGTCACGCTGTGTTGTTGTCATTACCTGCGAACTGGACCGGACTGTGCGCACCTGTGGCAGTGACTGATGACTCATTTCTGGCCTCAGTCAGCAATGGGTCTCATTATGTTCGTGAGAAGAGAGCAATTGTTCTCAAACCTCATGACTCCATCTGGGGGACAGATGTGCCGCAGGAGTTTAAACATTGGACGACAGGTGAGAAAGTCATGCTTTCTCTGTTTCCATGGGCAGGTGTAGGTAAGCTAATGTTGCGTTTGGAGACGTTGGATTACCGTTTTGGTGTGTTTATTAATTCTACAATTAGGGCGTTTGAGGGCATCTCGGCTGAGTTAACTGCCCTCAGAATTATGGTTTTGCAGAACAGGTTGATTTTGGATTTGTTGACAGCGTCGAAAGGGGGAGTGTGCGAGATAATAGGTAGAAATACCTGTTGTACTTACATTCCTGACGAGACTAGCTCTGACCCACAGGCCAGGGTGACCGCAGCCCTGACACAGCTGAGAGAGCTCCAGAAGGCGAAAGCAGCGGATGCACCTGCTGGACAGTGGGATGTGTTGTCCTGGTTCACTAGTGGATCATGGACTCAGGTGTTCTTTAAGATCTTGGCTTTTCCGTTAGCTATTCTGGTTCTATTTTGCGTGTTTATGGGGTGTGTGACGCCTTGTGCGCGAGCGATGATCTCCAGGATGGTTGTTACGAGGGAACTGGATGATCATGGGACAGTGTTTCCCGTGATGCAGGTCAGACGCGGTCCAGTGCCAGATGAGGGACGTCACATGTATTTGGCTGAGACCAGATACCTGTAGAGGTGATGAATGGTTTTTGGAGGAGCCCTGGGAGGGCAATGTAGTAAAGGTGGTGTTGCATTCATCCTTTTATGATTTCATAGATTAGGCTGATGTAGATTTTAGCTTTTGATTATCATTATGCTGTTTGATTAGTGGTTGGTTTTGGAGTCAGATGAGGTTTGTTTAGATTTAGTTACGTTTAGTAGTTGATTACCTTACCTTGTTTTGGTTTTAGTGGTTAGTTTTGGGGTCAGATGAGGTTTTGGTTTAGTTTTAGTTGATTTTGGGAGTTTTACTACCTTAGCTTGATTTTGCATTTGGTGATTTGTTTGTTTTGGTGTGGTGTTGGGGTTGAGGTCCTCTTCGGGGGGCCCACGTGGAGTTCAGCTGTTGGTTTCGACCGATCTTTTGATCGGTCGAGAGAGGGAGTGAAGTAGAAAGCACCATTATATACGTATTATGAGTAAAGGTATATTCATTCATAACTGTATTTCATGTAATCACAAAGGTATATTCATTCATAACTGTATTTCATGTAATCAAAGGTTTTAATACAATCATGTTTAGATGCTTAAATGCACTGTGCAAACTTTATTCTTACCGGTGTGCAGTTTGAGCAGACCTGCAGCTCGAAGCAACTCTGAGGCCGACATCTGCCCTTCCCCCCACAGGGAGGAAGGGCAAAGCAGACACAGGATCTGACTGAAAGAACAGGTACATCTTTAGTATAAACACAGATACTTAGTTTATGCAACACACTTAGTTCATGACACAGAATGTGCTACTTCATGACACAAAAGGTGCCACTGGTGAAACATAAATGTCGAAGGAAACTAGTTTGAATCTAAACTCTTCTAAAACTTATGCTCAAACAAAGAGGCACACACAATCAGGTCATCCCAGAAGAGACCTTGGGCACATTATAAATCTCAGTTGCCTTAGCAACTACTGATAGCAGCTCCCTGACCAATAAGGAGCTCAAAACATTTTATGATATCTCACAAGCAGAGCAGCAAACTGACATTCCTTGGGCGACTTCGAGCGAAAAGGTCGGTTCAACGAATCATCCGATCGTATGCATATTGATCAATTGATTGTCTGCTTGATCTGTTAACCTGTATCTTTTTCAATAAATCTGATTTGCTTCGAGAGACGCCTGGCTCATTTGAACACCCAAACTGAAATTCCTTCAGTCCCCGGACAAACTGGCATTAGGGGAGGAGTCAGACAAAAAGTGAGTTTGAAAACTTCAGTGATAAAGGAGGAGGAGGACCACATTAAACAGGCAATCTTCCAAAGCCAAGACTATATGGAGAGCTCAAAGAACACAAAGTGATTCAGCTACAAGTAAAAAGTTGTCAATTTTAATTTAGTTTCCCTCAAGAAAATAAAAGAATTCATAAAATATTGTTTTCTTGCGATCCTTCTGAGTTTTGGGGTTTTAGGCAAGATATGTCAGAAAAGTTCCACAAGGATAACTGGCTTGTGGTAGCCACATGTTGACGGTTGTTTGTGCCTATGCGATAAAAGACAGTTCAGAGTATCCAGCCTTACAGTCCTTAGCAGGGGTGTGCTGGTGAAGATTCTCAGTCATCCAGGTCCAAGTCCAAGTCCAGTTGTTTTGTATTGAGCGCTTGTTCTGATCATAGCAGTGGTGCTTGAAGGTGCTCCAGTTGGGGGCTCCTTTATACTGCTGGGAGACTTCAATGCCAATGTTGGTAATGACAGTGTGACCTGGAGGGGTGTGATTAGGAGGAAGGGACCCTCTGATCTGAACTTGAGTGGTGTTCTGTTGTTGGACATCTGTACTAATCATGCCTGGCAGAAGAATCTGTCAGAAAGATCTTCAACTCAAACTTCCGGGAGAGCTTTACCCGCATCCCAGCTGATGTGGGAGACATTGAGTCTGAGTGGGCCATGTTCTCTGGGCCATTATGTGGACCATGACCCCCACTTCAATTGTTGAGGTGGCTGCTTTGAACTGTGGCCACAAGTTTGTTGGTGCTTCTCATGGTGGCCATCCTTGAACTTGGTGGTGAACACCCCAGGTTGGGGAGGCTGTCAAGCAGAAAGAGTCCTATCAAGAATTGCTGACTGGTGGGACTCCGGAGGCAGACGAGGAGTACTAGAGGGCCAAGAGGGCCACAGCTTTGACTGTTACTGAGGCAAAAACTCGAATGTGGAAGGAGTTTAGTGAGGCTCTCGGTCGGCTCAGAGGAGATTCTGTCAAACCATCAGGTGGCTGAGGAGTGGAAAGTAGTGCTTTACTAACACTGGGTACAGTGAAGGTGGGGTGCAGTTGACCTCAACCACTGATGATGTCAGGAGGTGGAAAACACAATTCTCAGACCTTTTCAACCCCACCGGCATGTCTTCCATGGAGGAAGCTGAGTCGAGGAACTTTGGGATAGGTCAGTTCATAATCATATCTGAGGTTGCTGAAGTAGTTAAAAAGTTCCACAGAGGCAGGGCTTCAGGGTGGATGAGATTTGCCCTGATTTTCTTAAGGTTCTTGACGTTGTGGGGTGGTCTTGGTTGACATCCTTTGCAGCATCACGTGGACATCGAGGGAAGAGCCACTGGATCGGCAGTGGGGTGGTGGTTTAATTCCTTCTTCAAAAATGGGAACCAGTGGGGGTGTTCCAATTATAGGGGCATCACTCTCCTTAGCCACCCTGGCAAGGTCTATTCAGGGGTACTGGAGAAGCGAGTCCACTCATTGGTCAAACCTCAGATCCAGGAGGAACAATGTGGGTTCTGTCCTGGCCATGGAACACTGGAACAGCTCTATACCCTAACTAGGGTCCACGATGGATCATGGGAGTTTGCCTATCCTGTTTACATGTGATTTTTGGACTTGGAGAAGGCGTTCAACCATGTCCCTTGTGGTACACTGTGGGGGTGCTTAGCAAAAAAGGGATTGGGGGCCTGTTGCTACAGGCTATTGGTTTTCTATACAAGCGGTGTGAGAGTTTGGTTCATGTTGCCAGCAGTAAGTCAGACCCCTTCAGGGTGGGAGTTGGACTCAGCCAGGGCTGGCCATTGTCACAGATTCTGTTCAGAACTTTTATGGACAAAAAATTTCAGTGCAGCCAGGGGCGGAGGGTGTCCGTTTCATTGGCCTCAGGATTCTGTCTCTGTTATTTGCAGATGATGTAGTCCTGTTGGTGTCATCGTGCCATGATTTTCAGCTCTCACTGGAGCAGTTTGCAGCAGAGTGTGAAGCTGCAACTCCAAATCTGAGGCCTCAGTCCTCAGCCAGAAAAGGGTGGATTGCTCTCTTCAGATCGAGGGGGATATTCTGCCTCAAGTGGAGGATTTAAAGTATCTTGGGATCTTGTTCACTAGTGAGGGGAAAATGGAGCCTAAGATTGACAGACGGATTGGTGCGGCGTTTGCAGTATTGTGGACATGGTAAAAAGAGAGCTGAGTTGTAAGGGAAAGCTCTCTGTTTGCCGGTTGGTCTACGTTCCTATACCTCACCTATGGTCATGAACTCTGGGTACTGACAGAAAGAATGAGATCACAGATACAGGTGGTTGAAATTAGTTTTTTCTGCAGGGGAGCTGGACTCTCCCTTAAGCCTCGGATATAGTCGCGCTTTGGTCCGCAAGCTGGAGCGCGCGTGCTGCGCGCGCACTGTGCATGCGTTTATAGTGTGGCACGGCAGCGCATGGCAAAGTGCTGTTCTTTTACTGACCAGCAGGTGGCAGTACCCTCTAAAACCTGTGCATATGTTGCAAGAAAGGGTGTAGAAGAAGAAATCTACCGTAGAAGAAGAACTGTTTGAAATCACACAACAAAAACAAATGGCTTTCCGCTCGCTCGGGGAATTTAATACATTTGAATCACATAAAAAACATTCCTCCATGCGTCGCGACGCCGTTTCCACGACCACAGCGGCGCAGACAGCTGCAGGCTCTGGCGTGAAGGCTGTCGGTGAGGTCCCTACCCGACCTGTCAATCAATTTGGCGCGCGCGCTAGGCTTGCGGAGCTTCAAAATCTGGGAGGTGCACGACCACGCGCGAAACCAACGCGCTGGCCAAAGCGCGGGGGCGGGGACTTCGCGATTGCGTCACTTTGGCCGTGCGCCCTATGCGACGCGTCAACTATATCCCAGGCTTTAGAGATAGGGTGAGAAGTTCAGTTATCCGGGAGAGACTTGGAGTAGAACCGCTGCTCCTCCACATTGAGAGGAGCCAGTTGAGGTAGTTTGAGCATCTTGATAAGGATGCCCCCTGGACGCCTCCGTTGGGAGGTGCTTCGGGCATGTCTGACTGGGAGGAAATTCCGGGGAAGGCACAGGACATGCTGGAGAGACCACATCTCTCAGTTGGCGTGGGAACATCTTGGAATCTCCCAGAGGAGCTGGCAGAGGTGGCTGTGAAATAGTTAATAGTGGAATAATTGAATAGTTTTCATTTGATACTATCTTAACATGTGATTCTTGACTTACCATTGTGTATCTTTCTACTTCCTGTTCCTCTCAAACCCATCTGGTCGAAGTAGATGGCCACTTGTCCTGAGCCTGGTTCTGCTAAAGGTTTCCTCATGAGGGAGTTTTTCCTTTCCACTGTTGCCTTCATACTTGCTCAAGATGAGAGTTCTGTGGTGGTGTTAAATTCAAAGCAGTCTGCTCCTCAAATAAATAGTGTTAACTTATTATGTTTTTACATATGAAAGTTTCTGTTCAGTGCCCTGAGATGACTTCTGTTGTGACTTGGCACTATATAAATAAACTGAATTGAATTGAACTGAACTGGAAAGAGATATTTGTGCTCTGTATTTGAGATACAGTACTGTATTTGGGACAAATGCTTGTCCCAATCCAATTTACAGGCAAGCAAGAAGAAATATATTCCCACACAATACCACATCCCAGCCAATCCTGGTTTAAATGCACTTTTTAGTTTTCTGTATCTTTCCTAAAGTCACCTTTTCTGCTTCATGACAAAACAGTTTATCATACATTTCAACTTGCAATTATTTTACTAAAGTGTCATCCTGAAAGTGATCTAATGCTCTGGATCAATGTTTGCAAGTACTTTGAGTTTTGAATGGGATGAACTTGAGCGTTACTTGAGATTGTAAATTTGTGCACTTTTGATCTGTCACTTGTTGACTGAGTCCACTAGTCTGTCTGTTTTTTTTTTAAACTGAAGGTGAAACTACATCTTAAGGTCTCTAATCTTAGAAGAAAACATGTCAAATAAATCTTGTCTGTGTTCACTTTATCAGGTCATTACTATGCAGATTTGTTCAATCCTGAAAGATTTGCTAACTGAACACAAATTATACTCACTGGTAGTTTGTTGCTTGACTATGATGGGATTTCATTGCACATCACTTCCCTTTCCATATGAAGCTCCCACATCCTTCAGTTTTATGTCATTCCTCCTTTAATGATTTGAATAGTTTCTTCCTGTAGATTTTCCTTCATTGCCTATTCTCTGTTTTGTGTCTCTAATAATCCTTAATTGTCCGCCGCTGCCTCCTTCACTGAGTCTAAAACCCTCTGGTATGTAGACTCATACACCCCAGGATAAAAAGGTTGTGTCAGTCTCTCATCTGTAGAGCAGGTTGGGAGGAGGAGATGGAGAGGAGACTAAAAAGAGGGGGCATTATGTGCTCTCTAAGCCTGTGTAGGTGTTGAATGAACTCTGATGCGCTCATGTGAGCAAACAGGAATTCTTTTTTAGACCAAATATCAACTCAAAGAAAGAACAACAGAACGTGGGTTTTCCTTAATTTTTCTGATTTGCACTGAGACCCTACAACAAGTTGTATCTCCCGTATGTTTATTTCATGAGAGGAAACTGGGAGAAATGTTTAGTCGCTGCTTGACTCTATGTGACCTAGAGTTACATTTGAACCATATTGATAGGATTACATTTTGATAGGATAATATGATAGGGTCATATAATGGTATTCCTGGTGTTTTTTCTTCTTTTTTTTTTTAACATACTTCTGATTGTATTTGTTGTATATTTGTATTATGATTCCTTAATTATATATATATATGAGTTGCTCTCACAGAATGGATGCAATTCATAATTACCAGAATTAGGAATGGCTGACTTTTTAGAAAACCATCCATCCGTTCATCCATTATCTTCAGCTTGTTCCGGAGTCGGGTTGCGGGGCAGCAGTTTAAGCAGGGAGGCCCAGACATCTCTTTCCACAGCCACCCTTCTAGCCTTTCTGGGAAAACCCCAAGGTGTTCCTAGACCACCTGAGAGACGTAGTCTCTCTAGCATGTCCTGGATATTCCCGGGGTCTCCTCCCAGTCAGACATGCCTAGAACGCCTCACTAGGCAAACAGGGAGCATCCTTACCACCACCTTAACTGGCTCCTGTCAAGGTGGAGGATCAGCATCTCTATACCGAGTCTCTCCCATAACCAAACTTCTCATCCTATCTCAAAGGGAGAGACCAGCTACAGAATTTCTAGAAAACACTCATCCAAATAAGATCATTCAGCAACTAATCCAAGCATTGTACCCAGTTGTAATACAGATTAACCTTTTGCACTCAGGTATAGGTTTTATGTTTTTACGTACTTCAACAATCCATTCATTCATTTTCTATACCGACCTGTTCAGGATTATGAGTGGCTGGTGTCTTTCTCCAGTGGTCAGTAGGTGAGAGGAAGGGTACACATTGAACAGGACGCCTGTCCATCACAATGTCATATAGAAAAACATCACATCTGCACACATTCAAACCTAGGGCTAGTCTGAAATGCATGTTTGGAATGGGGGGAAGAAACTGGAGAAAGCACAGAAAACCAAAGAGACACATGGAGAACATGCAAAGTTGCAAACTCCAACTCAGAGAGGCCCCAGATGGGAGGAAACTTGTTTGCTGCATGGCATCAGTATGTCCAGCTTAGTGTCATATTGAGAACAATATTCAAAGTTGTGGATCAACATACCTCAACAGATACCATTATTTGGGGAGTTATTGATTTAAAAAACATATACTGTACTGTACTGTATTTTGACTTGGGAGTACATGGAAACACAATGCTCTTGCTGCATGGCAGCAACACTGAACCAAAAAACAGGAAGTTGGAGGAAAACCATGAAACATGACACTGTGGTGTGTTGGTGAGGTATGTGGCCTCATCTCTCTCTCACCCAGTAGGAGGAGCCAGCGAGGTGCTCCCCAGGTTTTACCAGGTGAAGAAGAAGAAGTGTTCGTGTGTTCATTCATTCATTCTGTAACTGGTTCTGACGCTCGAAGGATTAAAGGCAACTGCTTGCAGATCAGTTTGTTTCTCCTTCTTCACACGCTACAGTTGGTGACCCCGCGTGAAATATGTCAAGACCAGAAGAGGATGTTGTTTCTTCTTCGGACCCCGCCGCCGCGACGTCCGCTCAGCTGTTGCAGCCGAACCCAGCCGACTTTGCTCCCGCAGCGAGTGTTAAGCTCCCGGAGTTCTGGCAGAGTGACCCGGTTTCGTGGTTCCAGCACATCGAGGCACTCTTTCGCCTCCGAGGCGTGAACGCAGATGAAACCAGGTACTTCTTGGTCGTGTCGGCTCTGGATATGCAGTCAACCCGCAAAGCCATGCCGCTGCTGCGCGACCCGCCACACGTGGGCAAATATGGCGCCCTCAAAGAGTTTCTGCTTCGAAGGTACACTTTGACTTCAACTGAGAGGGCTGATAAACTGCTATCGCTGCCGGGTTTGGGTGACGGCACGGCTGTGAACATGATGGACAAAATGCTGTCGCTACTTGGTTCAGACGACGGGGGTTTCCTTTTCCCTCACATTTTCCTGCGCCAGCTTCCGTCGCAAGTGAGGGCTACTTTGGCCAATTCCCCTTGTTTATCTACCGGTGATTACCGGGGTTTGGCGGAAGAGGCGGACCGGGTCCTGCTGGCTACCAGACGGTTCACGGTGCAGAGTACATCGGTGGAGCCGGAGCAGATGGAGATGGAGGAGCCAGCGGCGGTTTCAGCTGTTGGCGCGCGAACTCGGCGGGGGAGCTCCCTTTGTTTCTACCACCGGAGGTTCGCAAACAAAGCTAAGCGCTGCATCCCACCATGTGCATGGGTGTCGGGAAACGAGGAAGCCGGCGCTCAGTAGCAGCTGTGGGCGCTGGCGAGCGAGGTGAGCTGCTCTTTGTCACAGACTCCCTGTCAGGACGTCGTTTTCTGGTTGACTCTGGCTCCCAGAAGAGTTTAGTCCACCCTGTTGGACCTGAATTAGCAAGCCGAGGCAGTGGCCCACTGCTAACTGCTGCTAACGGTTCTCCCATTGGAACTTTTGGCACTAGACGGGCAACAGTTTCTTTCCATGGTCGTGAGTTCGAGTGGGACTTTGTTGTTGCCTCAGTGACTGTTCCTATTATCGGGGCAGATTTTTTATGTGCTCATGGACTGTTAGTAGATGTTGCTAACCGCAGACTTATTGACGCTGTAACTTTTGCAACTTTCCCATGTGTATCTGGGGGGGCTGGGCCGCTAACTCATGCTAATGTTTTAGTTTCAGGAGATGTTTTTCAAGGTTTGTTGGCAGAATTCCCCTCTCTAACTACACCTGCTTTTTCCTCTTCAGAAACTAAACACGGGGTCGAGCATTTCATCCCCACTACGGGACCGCCCGTTTTCGCACGTGCACGCCGCCTCGACGCTGTTAAACTGGCCATCGCTAAAGAGGAGTTTGGTACCATGGAGAGGTTGGGTATTGTTAGACGCTCTAACAGCCCGTGGGCCTCCCCCCTTCACATGGTACCAAAAGCAGACGGGTCGTGGCGCCCATGTGGCGATTTTCGCCGTTTAAATAACGTGACGACGCCTGATCGCTACCCCATTCCGCACATTCAGGACTTTTCTGTTCGGTTGTCGGGTGCTTCCATTTTTTCTAAGGTGGATCTGGTGCGCGGCTACCATCAAGTCCCAGTGCAGTCCAGCGATGTACCTAAAACTGCAGTAATCACCCCCTTTGGGCTTTTTGAGTTCCTCCGCATGCCGTTTGGACTAAAGGGGGCAGCACAGACTTTTCAAAGGCTGATGGACTCCGTGTTACGTGGCCTCGATTTTGTGTTTGTCTATCTGGACGACATTTTGGTGGCCAGCTCGTCAACCGAGGAGCACTTGTTGCACCTGAAAGAAATTTTTCAGCGCTTGGATGCACATGGCTTGATCATTAATCCGGTTAAGTGCCAGTTTGGTTTACCGGTGATCGATTTTTTAGGTCATCGAATTTCCGCGCAGGGTGCAGTTCCATTGCCTGCCAAGGTGCAGGCGGTGGCAGAGTTCCCACGTCCTCTGGTGGTTAAAAAGTTGCAGGAGTTTTTGGGCATGGTGAACTTTTACAACAGGTTCATTCCCAATGCAGCCCATCTCCTGCAGCCTCTCTACGAGGCCCTGCGCTCGAGGAAGGCGACTGACACAGTGGTTTGGACCCCGGACCGGATCACTGCTTTTGATGGTGCTAAGTCCGCGTTAGCTAGTGCGGCACTCCTAGCCCATCCAGATTCAGAGGCCCCGATTGCGTTGACAACTGATGCTTCGGATATAGCTGTGGGGGCCGTTGTAGAGCAACGCGTTGGCGACGCATGGCAGCCGTTGGCATTTTTCAGCCGTAAATTGCGGGACTGCGAGCGCAAGTACAGCGTTTTTGACCGCGAGTTGTTGGCGCTATTCTTAGCTACACGGCATTTTCGTTTTTTGCTGGAGGGTCGTTCATTTACGGCTTATGTGGACCACAAACCACTCACGTTTGCAATGTCTAAAGTTTCGGAGCCCTGGTCAGCACGTCAGCAACGGCACTTGGCGGCCATTTCAGAGTTTACAACGGACGTCCGCCATGTGGCTGGAAAATCCAACTCAGTGGCAGACTGTCTGTCACGGGTGCTCGTTTGTCCTGTGCTCCTCGGGGTAGATTTTTCTGCCATGGCCGCTGACCAACCGGGAGACGCTGATATAACTGCCCTTCGTGCCGGCGTTTCAGGGCTTAAGCTAGAGGAGGTCAAATTGGGAGAGGGCGGTCCTTTGATCCTGTGTGACGTTTCCACAGGCCGGACACGCCCAGTGGTTCCATCAGGTTGGCGCCGCCGCATTTTTGACTCTGTCCACTCTCTCTCGCACCCAGGTGTGCGCGCGTCTGTGAAACTAGTCAGCGCACGTTTTGTGTGGCCTGGTTTACGCAGAGAGGTGAGGAGTTGGGCAGCGGCTTGCGTGGCTTGTCAGCGTGCCAAGGTGCACCGGCACACTAAGGCACCACTGGAACCAT
This sequence comes from Garcialebias charrua, assembly GCA_038048925.1. Classification (NCBI taxonomy): domain Eukaryota; kingdom Metazoa; phylum Chordata; class Actinopteri; order Cyprinodontiformes; family Rivulidae; genus Garcialebias; species Garcialebias charrua. The sequence goes on from JBBPBX010102176.1 coordinate 12,061, forward strand.
TTCCCATTCCAGCCAA
>JBBPBX010102177.1:0-12075 GCA_038048925.1 Garcialebias charrua
ATATATATATATATATATATATATATTTTTTAAGGTTCATTTATAAACTTCATCAACTCGTTTAAAAGTTATTTTCTTTTAATTGAGGATTTTTGGGATTGAAATTGCCCCAAGGCCACACCCTGCCACAGATCTTTGGAGGACACCCCGCTTGGAGATGGTCTTCAACTGGTCTCCATGGGTCAGTCCTCAGTGCTGGTTGATCACCTTCGGTCTCACGCAGGTGGAACCCACTGAGATGAGTTTGTACTCAGTGGTAGCTGTGCCTGGCCCCAGATGCGGCTGTTGGTTGCAGCACTTCCTCTCTACCACGGTCGGCATTTCTCTGCATCTACGGCAGATGCACCATGAAGGTTGTCCAGGTAAAGGAGGGATTGTTGCTGGTGAAGCAGGTCTGAAATGGCTGAGGACATCAAAAAAATATAAACGTAAAAAACAAACTAACATTGATACTGAGGAAACACATTACATTATTTTATGAAAAAACAATATTCAATTTTGATCAGGACAGAAAAAAACATGTAGGCCTACTTGGGTACCAGTTCAATAAATTCTCTCAATAAAAGTTAATGAGACTAACTCGAAAGTATAGACAAAATCATATTTTTAACACGCACTAAAATACGTACGTTCAGTGCATGTGAAGTGTATGTTATACATGAACACAGAATTTTAATTAAGTCATCTTTTTAAAAATTCTTAAATTTATAAAGTTGTACTTTTTCTTAGCCTGGCCCTCGCCTTCCTGCACAGCTCCGCTCAATTCTCATTTCCCTTCACTGCACAGTCTGGGACTTGTCCCATAGACAAGGATATCTCCGGTAGGTTTTGACCGGACCAATCAGAGAACAGAAGGCGGAGTTTTGAACGACGTCGACTGACGTCGTCATTCAAAATGGCTGCCGCCACGAAGGAATTTTCAATAAAACAAGGTAAAAAACTATTATTTCTCTGCTGAGAAAAAATATATTTCATAGCTGACGTTATATCAGAAGTGTTCCTGAGCTTAACAGTTCCTAAATCAATTCACGAAATGGTCAAATCTGCTGGATATTAAATAGTTTCGGTTTGATATTTTCCAAACAGCCTCGGGTGCGCTACGAAAATAAATGATAAAAAATCGAATTTTATCTCAAATGTTTCATCTAGGCCAACAGTCAGTAAATTAAAGACATATAATTACACACTGGTGGCAGAAAAAATATCCACCGAGTGGTTTCTGAGCAATTTATCTGATAGCCTGGACCTCGCCAGGCTAAACTAACAAAACTCTGCCTCCTGTTCTCTGATTGGTCCATTCAAAAATCTCCAGGAGAAATCGTTGTCTATGGCAGAGATGCCAGACCCTAGTCCAAAGCGAAGTGAAGGACAAGGGTCTGGTTTAAACCAGGCTAACTTTTTCTGTGACGCGGTTAGAAAAATAAAATAATAAAAAAATAAGCTTCAAAGTTATTTATTGTCAATATTGTGCGTCTGTATTATTCTAATTTTATGACCACTAAAATTGCAGCACAGAAAAGCCATAACAATAAACAAATACATTATATAAAAACTGGAGCGTGAGATTGATAGGCGGATAGGTGCAGCATCCGCAGTGAAGCGGGCGCTGTACCGGTCTGTCGTGGTGAAGAGAGAGCTGAGTCGAAAGACAAAGCTCTCAATTTACCGATCGATCTACGTTCCCACCCTCATCTATGGTCATGAGCTTTGGGTTATGACCGAAAGAACAAGATCTCGGATACAAGCGGCTGAAATGAGTTTTCTCCGCAGGGTGTCTGGACTCTCCCTTAGAGATAGGGTGAGAAGCTCAGTCATCCGGGAGGGACTCGGAGTAGAGCTGCTGCTTCTCCAGTTGAGGTGGCTCGGGCATCTGGTTAGAATGCCTCCTGGACGCCTCCCTGGTGAGGTGTTCCGGGCATGTCCCACCGGGAGGAGACCCAGAGGAAGACCCAGGACACGCTGGAGGGACTATGTTTCTCGGCTGGCCAGGGAACGCCTTGGGATTCCCCCAGAGGAGCTGCTCCAAGTGGCTGGGGAGAGGGAAGTCTGGGCCTCCCTACTTAGGCTGCTACCCCCGCGACCCGACCCCGGATAAGAGGAAGAAAATGGATGGATGGATGGATTATATAAAAACAACTATTAAACTTTGGTTTTTGTTTCTGCCTACCGTAATATCTGGTGGAAATACATTTCATAAACAATATTAGACATACAACCTTACCATCTACATTTTAAAATTGTGTAATAATATTATGATCACAGTTATATTAGTTGCAGTGCAAACCATAAAATAATCTTGACATAAATACAGTTTCCCCTTACTTACCTTGTTTCCAAAACCTGAATGGGAGTCTCCCCAAATTCACTTCTGAGACCTTCCCCAAAGTCATCATCTCTGCATAAAAACATATAATGTAGTTCAAACAATAATCAGATATTCTTTTCAACACATTTATCACACAATGACAAATTTATCTAACATATCAAAGCATGTAGGATGATTTAAAAAATAGCATCAAACAGCCATCTTCCATCCTGTTCTGCTGCTAGAAGTAAAATTTGAACTTTTTATGCTCTCCTTTCATCCTGCTTCACTGCATGCTCATGTCCGCAGCAGACAAACTCGTCCACCCCACCGCAAGTTTTACAGATTTTATTCCAAAAATTAATGATTTTTGAGGCCCTTTATACAGGTAAACGTCCAAAGAGGTTGACATGTATGCATCAACAACATTTATTGTGTAGTAGAACTAACAGACTTTTCGATTATGAACACCAAATGATCTGCAGACAATATGCTAATTGCTAGTTGTTGTGATCATGCCTCTCTTACACAGACAGCGCAGTTACAGTACTTTCATCATATCTGCATGCTGATCCACAATACAATAAGTTAGGATAACTAAATGTACGTATCAAAACAATACTGAGGTTGAATGAGTTAGCTGCTGCCATTAGCATCACGTCAGCTGTAGGCCGGAAAACGGTTTTAGCCTCATGGCATTTGCGCTATCACATGATTGAAGCAAAGACACTTACTTTTCAAGCAGGAAAGTTGCTAACTCTGCATCGCTTGGCAATCCTGAGCACTCGAAGCTCTCGCCACCTCCGCCATCTTGAAACAGCTACTGTTTCTGTCGGGAACGTGCGCGGCTGCGCGCTGCAGCTGGGAGAGGCGGGGGAAGGGCGGGGGAAGCTCGTTCATGAAAATAACTCTGTTTTTATTGGCTGGTCAAACTCGGGCCGCTCTGGTTTTTATAAATGCTATTTTAACCACCGGGAGACGCCAGAGGAATATAGTATTTCTCAAAGATTAGCTGTCTAACATCACTCTGTCAAAAAAAAGTGACTGAGAGAAGAAATATGTTTATAAAAAAAGCTACATACTGAACCTTTAACAGGAGCAAAATGATCCAGAGCCTTTAAACAGACAGAGTTGAACTGGGATGTCAGCTCCTCAGTAGATGAGAGAACCACCAGGGGCTGAATTATCATTTCAGAGTTGTAAATATCATCACAGGGACACCTAGACAGGTCTCCAGTCAAACCCGGGGACATCTGGACATGTCTCCAGTCCATCACAGGGACACCTGGACATGTTTCCAGTCCATCACAGGGACACCTGGACATGTTTCCAGTCCATTACAAGGACATCTGGACATGTCTCCAGTCCATCACACCTAGACAGGTATCCAGTCCAACATGGGGACATCTGGACATGTCTCCAGTCCATCACAGGGACACCTGGACATGTTTCCAGTCCATCACAGGGACACCTGGACATGTCTCCAGTCCATCACAGGGACACCTGGACATGTCTCCAGTCCATAACAAAGACATCTGGACATGTCTCCAGCCCATCACACCTAGACAGGTATCCAGTCCAACATGGGGACATCTGGACATGTCTCCAGTCCATCACAGGGACACCTGGACATGTGTCTAGTCTATCACAGGGACATCTGGACATGTTTCCAGTCCATCACACCTAGACATGTTTCCAGTCAATCACACCTAGACATGTTTCCAGTCCATCACACATAGACATGTTTCCAGTCCATCACACATAGACATGTTTCCAGTCCATCACACATAGACATGTTTCCAGTCCATCACACCTGGACATGTTTCCAGTCCATCACACATAGACATGTTTCCAGTCCATCACACATAGACATGTTTCCAGTCCATCACACCTGGACATGTTTCCAGTCCATCACACCTGGACATGTTTCCAGTCCATCACACCTAGACAGGTATCCAGTCCAACATGGGGACATCTGGACATGTCTCCAGTCCATCACAGGGACATCTGGACATGTCTCCAGTCCATCACAGGGACACCTGGACATGTTTCCAGTCCATTACAAGGACATCTGGACATGTCTCCAGTCCATAACAAAGACATCTGGACATGTCTCCAGCCCATCACACCTAGACAGGTATCCAGTCCAACATGGGGACATTGGACATGTCTCCAGTCCATCACAGGGACACCTGGACATGTTTCCAGTCCATTACAAGGACATCTGGACATGTCTCCAGTCCATAACAAAGACATCTGGACATGTCTCCAGCCCATCACACCTAGACAGGTATCCAGTCCAACATGGGGACATCTGGACATGTTTCCAGTCCATCACACCTAGACATGTTTACAGTCCATCACACCTAGACATGTTTCCAGTCCATCACACATAGACATGTTTCCAGTCCATCACACCTAGACAGGTATCCAGTCCAACATGGGGACATCTGGACATGTCTCCAGTCCATCACAGGGACATCTGGACATGTCTCCAGTCCATCACAGGGACACCTGGACATGTTTCCAGTCCATTACAAGGACATCTGGACATGTCTCCAGTCCATAACAAAGACATCTGGACATGTCTCCAGTCCATCACAGAGACACCTGCAGATCTCCAGTCCATCACAGGGACACCTGCATGTCTCCAGTCCATCACAGGGACACCGGGACATGTCTCCAGTCCATCACAGGGACACCGGGACAGATCTCCAGTCCATCACAGGGACACCGGGACAGGTCTCCAGTCCATCACAGGGACACCTGGACAGGTCTCCAGTCCATCACAGGGACACCGGGACATGTCTCCAGTCCATCACAGGGACACCTGGACATGTCTCCAGTCCATCACAGGGACATCTGGACAGATCTCCAGTCCATCACAGGGACACCTGGACATGTCTCCAGTCCATCACAGGGACACCTGGACATGTCTCCAGTCCATCACAGGGACATCTGGACAGATCTCCAGTCCATCACAGGGACACCGGGACATGTCTCCAGTCCATCACAGGGACATCTGGACAGTCTCCAGTCCATCACAGGGACACCTGGACATGTCTCCAGTCCATCACAGGGACATCTGGACAGGTCTCCAGTCCATCACAGGGACACCTGGACATGTCTCCAGTCCATCACAGGGACATCTGGACAGGTCTCCAGTCCATCACAGGGACACCTGGACATGTCTCCAGTCCATCACAGGGACACCTGGACATGTCTCCAGTCCATCACAGGGACATCTGGACAGATCTCCAGTCTATCACAGGGACACCTGGACATGTCTCCAGTCCATCACAGGGACACCTGGACATGTCTCCAGTCCAGTCCATCACAGGGACACAGAGACAAACAACCACTCTGTCACACACCCAGAGTCACCAATCAGTCTAACATGTTTTTGGTCTGTGGGAGGAAACTGGAGAAAACCCACACATGCACGGAGAGAACATACAAACTCCACCCAGAAAGGTTCCCGGTCGGGATTCGAACCAGCGACCTTCTTGCTGCGAGGCAGCAGCTCTGCCAGCCTCTGAACCCACTCTCTCACACATTAACCCTTTAAGAGCTGGCCGCTTCAGGGTGGTGGGTTCGGACCCAACAGTCAACTCTTTCGTTACCGACTCACCGATGTCTCCAGAGAAATACGACGGAGAATGTTCTACTTCCATTCCTCCTCCGGTTCTGCTGTTAGATTAGCACAACTTTGTGAACACAACACAAGCCGCGTCCGGTTAGCTAACTGCACGAGTCACGTGACACACTTTGACCCTCCCAGTGCATGCTGGTAGTTGTAGTTTTCAGTCAATGGCTCGCAAAGAAAAGGCCTTCATAAATATGGGCAAAACAAAATATATTTATTGATTCAGAACACAAGAAATAGTGTTACAGAACAACACAATACAAATAAATATTTTAACTAAGCTGTTCATTTATTCAAGTATAAAAAATGATGACTCTAACTAACCTGTCAACATTTGCTGATGACCTTTACACATTCGCCTGAGGTGCAAAACAGTTTTCAACAATCCAGGAACATGCACCCCTGAAAATTTTAGATAAATAAATAAAAATGTGTTTTCCATACATACATACATACAATGGGAATTTTACTAAATTCCTGAGATAATAATTAAAAAATCCTATTTAAAGGTGGAACACTGACTTCAGTTACTGTTTAAGCTGAACTTTATCTGAACACATAAGCTGCATTACTGATTGGTGACTCTAAATTGTCCCTAGGTGAGAGAGAATAGTTGTTTGTCTCTGTGTGTCCCTGTGATGGACTGGAGACATTGTTGTGTGAGCAGACACTAGGAACCAATGTGTTGGTACTGGGGCACTAGGGGACACATTAGGTGATGCACCGTTGGTTGTAGAGTGACGCTCGTGAGTTGTACATGTGTTCGTGTTCAAGAGTTAATAAAGCCTGACTAAGTATCTCCAAGTGCTGCCCGTCTGGATGGTGTCCACACTGAGGAGTAGACATAACATTACATGGTGTCAGAAGTGAAGAAGCCCGTCTCCGCAACGTCGACGTCGGTGAGAAAGCAGCAGTTTTAACACGGCGCGTCCCGTGAGTGAACGAGGAGCTAAGCTAACGCCGAGTGAACGAGTGTGCTAGGCTAACGCCGCGTGGACGACACTGCTAAGCTAACGCCGCGGACACGACGAACAGAGGATGGATTCCCTGTTTTCGATCAACCCACCTGAAAACTTAGATTTCAGCGATTATTCGTCATGGCCCAACTGGATTCGCCGCTTCGAAAGGTTTCGGATGGCAGCTGGATTGGACGGTAAAGACGAAAGCTATCAAGTGAACTCGTTAGTTTACACGATGGGCGATAAAGCGGATGACATTTTAGGAACACTGGGATTGAGTCAGGATGAGCTTAAGAAATACAAGTGTGTAAAAGAAGCTTTTGACAGACACTTTATTGGCAAATACAACGTTATATATGAGCGGGCACGTTTTAACAAAAGAAGCCAAGATGCTGGTGAATCAGCTGAATCCTTCATAGGCGCAGTCTATAAGTTAGCAGAAAACTGCCAGTATGGACCACTGCAAGACGAAATGATAAGAGACAGGTTGGTGGCGGGCATACAGCACCAGGGCCTGTCAGAGAAACTGCAGATGGACAGTGGACTAACGTTAGAAAAGGCGGTGCAACAAATAAGACAGCATGAAGAGATTAAGAAACAACAACCAGTCGTGAGAGAGACGACAGGAATGACACAGCATGCTAACGTGGACTTATTAAATTTCAAGAAAAGAACTTTCAGCGACAACCGAGCACATAAACCACACGAAACAAACAGACAGAGTGAAATCCAAAAAGGATACAAGTACTGTGGACGCTGTGGTAAATCACCTGCACACAACAAAGTGAACTGTGCAGCACGAGACGCAGAGTGCAGGAAATGCCGAAAGAAGGGACATTTTGCAGCTGTGTGCAGATCAGCCAGAGTGGGAGCAGTCCAGAAGGATGAGGACGTCGCACTGGAGGACGACAAACTGTTTTTGGGAGCAGTATCGGCAGGAGAACGCCCCAACAACTGGAAAAAAACGCTGGAAATCAACGGCAAAAACATCACATTCAAACTGGACACGGGAGCAGATGTGACTGTGATACCAACAGCCACCTACTCGAAAGACACACATGGCCCACTTACCGAAGCAGACAAGCCCTTGTGTGATCCGAGTGGTGAAGCCCTGCAAGTGAATGGCTTCCCAGCTATTTCAGCTTTAGGGTTGCTGCGCCCCATAGACAGTGTTAAAGGTTCAGTATGCAGTTTCTGTAGAACTGCAGCAGTTAGAAATATTTTCAACAGGCAAAGCATTCTGATCCCTCCCCCTCAGAGCCATATGTGGCTCTGCCCCCTTGTGGTCTGTTGAATTTCAAATTCAAGCTCTGTTTTTATTGGCTGATTCAAATTCAAGCTCTGTTTTTATTGGCTGGTTACAAACTCTGTTTTTATTGGCTGGAAAATGGCGGGTCACCTTTTCTTTTTAGAAATGCTTATTTACCACCTGGAGAAGCAAGGGGACAATATTTTTTTTAAATTTTTTTCAGAGATTACCTGGCTAACATCAGTCTGTCAGGAGGTAGTGACAGAGTGAAGAAATATGTTCATAAAAAAAGCTACATACTGCAGCTTTAAAGAGCTGGAGGCTGACATGAAAAAACTAAAAGATGAAACGCACGAATATGTTGATAACGACGACGTCTTCATCATCGAAGCATCAGAGCCGGAGTCACAGCCTGAGGAGTCCTGCAGAGAGACCAGGAACCAGAAGGTTAAAGATGTGGAGGAGAGTCCGACAGAAACAGCACAGAAGAGCAACAAGGAGCTGAAGTCTGAAGTTTCCCCAGCAGAGGGCGCCGAGGAACAATCCTCTCTGCTCCCGACCAAAACGAAGAGACGTCGGAAGAGGAAGCTCAGCACGAGCCTGATCAGTTGAAGAGCGTTTTGGAATGGGGATCTAGTAAAGGTGGACGCAAATACTTTATGTATTTCTTGACGTCGACAGGTCTAAGTAGAAGACTGTAGTTTAGGGATGGGACCATTAGATGGCGGTAATACACCGGAAGGTTGTAAGCTGCCGTTAAACCTCACGGAAGAAGAAGAAGAAGAGGAAGCTCAGCCTGAAACAGAGACTGAAGCTTCAGATAAAAAGAGTGAGGACAAAGTTGGAGACTAGAAACATCAACCCACCTGCAGGAAGAGAAAAACTGAAGCAAAAAGAAACCATGAAGGAACCCAAAGACGACCCGGTACCAGAAGACCAAACACCACAGATGGTAAAAACTGAGCCTGAAGGAAGTTCAGAAGAAAACCATCCTCCAAAGAAACGGAAGAAGAAGAAAAAAGAGAAGAAGAAAGAGAAGAAGAAGAGAAAAGAAAAGACTGAAGGTTCAGGTCCAGTTCCTGAAGACCCGCCTCCATCAAAGAAAATAAAGCAGGTCAGGACGGGTTGTTCGCATCCTGCAGAGACTGGACTTGTAAACTGCATTTATAGAGAAGTGAGCTGTGGCCCACAGGGCAGAATAATCCCTGCACAGCTCTGGGGACCCAGGTAGTCGACCCTGACCCCTAGATAGGTCAAAGTTATAGTTGTTTGTAATATTAATGATAAAGTGCTAGTATAATCTGTTCACTTGGTAAAAGCATTTAAAAGGGTGTTGGTATGTCTGTTCAGCATGTTTATAATTCAACAAGGACAATTTAAGTTTAAAGGCATTAGTATGGATGCTAAGCTAAAAAGGGGAGATGTTGTGTGAGCAGACACTAGGAACCAATGTGTTGGTACTGGGGCACTAGGGGACACATTAGGTGATGCACCGTTGGTTGTAGAGTGACGGGCTGTGTCTCAATTCAGGGGCTGCATCCTCATGAGTGCGCATTTGTCGGCCGCATACGTCATCGCCCCGCGCGGAGGACTGTCCCAATTCAAAGACTCCTCCTCATGCGGCCGAGGAATGCGGCCTACTTCCTGCCGAAATCGAAGGATGCATTCGTGAATCCTTCAAGACGGAGGCTATCCCAGAATTCATAGCGCCAGCAGAGATTTTGCGGGGGGTGGGACTTTCTGCGTGTAGGGTCGGGGCTGCTGCGTGTTGTTGAGTCATCAGCTCGTTTTAACAACAACCTCAGCGCGAATATTCATTCAACCTTTATTTAGTCATCTCAAACAACCTCAGCTCGAATATATCTCATTAAAATTTAACTACAGAAACGACAAAAAAAATGTGTTAGCTGAATATACAGTATATTAGTGTTTCTGAGTTTACTGTTTTTGAAGAACTGATTACAAATCAGATTATTTTACACGTGCGTAGCAAGGATTTTCTGAGGGGCAATCTTTTAAAACCCAGAGTGGACCTACAAAATGCAAGTTGTCCAGTAGCTCAGTTGGTAAATCAACCTGCGATTGGTGCAGAGATACTTTTCTCGAAGCTGGTTCGAATCTCACTCGGTACGGTTAAAACTTATTTTACGTTTGTCTTTTATTGGATAAAAAAAAGAAGGAGTTTCACAAACTCCTTCCTTTTAATCTCAGTCCTCATTTTTTTATCCAATAAAAGACAAACGTAAAATAAGTTTTAACCGTACCGAGTGAGATTCGAACCAGCTTCGAGAAAAGTATCTCTGCACCAATCGCAGGTTGATTTACCAACTGAGCTACTGGACAAGTTGCATTTCATAGGTCCACTCTGGGTTTTAACAGATCGCCCCTTATAAGCTGATTTGTAATCAGTTCTTAACAAACAGTAAACTCAGAAACACTAATATATATACATGTATTCAGCTAACTAATATATTTTAGCGGCGTCCCTTCTCTTTCCACACACACCAAGCGCGCACACAAGAACTTCCCACCCATTTCAAGAGAACGCCCCACCCACTTCAATGCCGGCTCTCCTAGACCGTCCCATTTCAGCAGTTTCCCTCAGCCCACCCGGTCTTGTGAGTGCGTGGCCTACTCGGCCCAGCTAGGCTGGGTCCTCATGAGGATGCAGCCCCTGAATTGAGACACAGCCACGCTCGTGAGTTGTACATGTGTTCGTGTTCAAGAGTTAATAAAGCCTGACTAAGTATCTCCAAGTGCTGCCCGTCTGGATGGTGTCCACACTGAGGAGTAGACATAACATTACAGACATGTCCAGGTGTCCCCTGCATTACTGCATTACTTTTATTTTTTGTTTCTTATTGTTTTTATGAGCACCATGAGTTTGTTCATATTTTAATCACAAAATATCCTTTGCACTATTTATCCTGTGGACCAACAAATCCATTCATCGTTTTTATTCACTTCTTATGCACAACTTCTTTCTGAGTCGTGAGGGTCACGGGTGTTCACACAGCCATCACTGTGTGAGAGGCAGGGGACACCCTGGACATGTCTCCAGTCCATCACAGGGACACACCGAGACAAACAACTATTCTCTCTCACCTAGAGACAATTAGAGTTACCATCAGTCTAACATGCATGTTTTTGGTCTGTGGGATGAAACTGGAGTACCCAGAGAAAACTCACATGCACGGAGACGTGCAAACTCCACCCAGGACTGGGATTTGAACCAGGGTGTCCTGCTTGCTGAGAGGCAGTAGTTCTGCCAGTTGCACCACCGTGCTGCCCATCAATCAATATTCAATAATCAGATGATTTAATGTTTAGTATGTGGTTGATGGCTGAATCAGTGAACGAACATATCTGAACTTAAACTGTGAAAATGTTGATCCCTTTCATTCTGTGCCGATGACACGTTTTTTACAACCTCACTTTGCATCACGGTAACGTTGCAATAGTTTGGTCCATCAGAACAAAGGTTTGGGAAGCTGAGATGTCATTTAAAGCCAATACACTTTATGGTGACCCCAACCCACTGCATGAAGCTGTAAAACAGCCCCTCTGCATCCCTCCTCTCACGCAGAGTCAAGCCAGTTGTCACATGCAGGACATGTGGGTGTCCTACCCATCTTAAAGGACAACACCCACCGTGACAGTAACAATTCACCATATTGGACAATTACTGTAGTAGAATATGATGTCTATTTTCATTTTTGCATTTGGGCCAGGCGAGTGTAAAAAACAACAAAAAAACAACAACGGAGTCCCGGAAACCCGGCCGAAGATTGCCGAAGTCTGGAATGACGTAAATACAGACTCCACTCAGAAGGCAGGAGTGAGTTCGCGATGGAGGTTTATGAGAGTGAGAGTTAAAACTGCAGTTAAACTAGTGTCCTACGTGGATGCACAATCT
>JBBPBX010102178.1:0-12075 GCA_038048925.1 Garcialebias charrua
ATCCATCCATCCATCTTCTTCCGCTTATCCGGGGTCGGGTCGCGGGGGTAGCAGCCTAAGTAGGGAGGCCCAGACTTCCCTCTCCCCAGCCACTTGGAGCAGCTCCTCTGGGGGAATCCCAAGGCGTTCCCAGGCCAGCCGAGAAACATAGTCCCTCCAGCGTGTCCTGGGTCTTCCTCTGGGCCTCCTCCCGGTGGGACATGCCCGGAACACCTCACCAGGGAGGCGTCCAGGAGGCATCCTAACCAGATGCCCGAGCCACCTCAACTGGCTCCTCTCGATGTGGAGAAGCAGCGGCTCTACTCTGAGTCCCTCCCGGATGACTGAGCTTCTCACCCTATCTCTAAGGGAGAGTCCAGACACCCTGCGGAGAAAACTCATTTCAGCCGCTTGTATCCGAGATCTCGTTCTTTCGGTCACAACCCAAAGCTCATGACCATAGATGAGGGTGGGAACGTAGATCGATCGGTAAATTGAGAGCTTTGCCTTTTGACTCAGCTCTCTCTTCACCACGACAGACCGGTACAGCGCCCGCTTCACTGCGGACGCTGCACCTATCCGCCTATCGATCTCACGCTCCAGTTTTCCCTCATTCGTGAACAAGACCCCGAGATACTTAAACTCCTCCACTTGGGGCAGGACCTCCTCCCCGACCCGGAGAGGGCATGCTACCCTTTTCCGGCTCAAGACCATGGCCTCGGATTTGGAGGAACTGATCCTCATCCCGGCCGCATCACACTCGGCTGCAAACCGCTCCAGTGAAAGCTGTAGATCACGATCTGATGAAGCCAATAGGACCACATCATCTGCAAAAAACAGAGAAGCGATTCTAAGGCCACCAAAACGGATCCTCTCAACACCTTGGCTGCGCCTAGAAATTCTGTCCATAAAAGTTATGAACAGAATCGGTGACAAAGGGCAACCTTGGCGGAGTCCAACTCTCACTGGAAACGAGCCTGACTTACTGCCGGCAATGCGGACCAAGCTCTGACACCGGTCGTACAGGGACCTAACAGCCCATATCAATGGGCCTGGTACCCCATACTCCCGGAGTACCCCCCACAGAACCCCCCGAGGGACGCGGTCGAATGCCTTTTCCAAGTCCACAAAGCACATGTAAACTGGTTGGGCAAACTCCCACGCACCCTCCAGGACCCTGCTGAGGGTGTAGAGCTGGTCCAGTGTTCCACGACCAGCACGAAAACCACATTGCTCCTCCTGAATCCGAGGTTCGACTATCCGACGGACCCTCCTCTCCAGAACCCCTGAATAGACCTTACCAGGGAGGCTTAAGAGTGTGATCCCCCTATAGTTGGAACACACCCTACGGTCCCCCTTTTTGAATAGGGGAACCACCACCCCAGTCTGCCAATCCAAGGGAACTGCCCCCAATGTCCACGCGATATTGCAGAGTCGCGTAAGCCAACACAACCCCACAACATCCAGAGCCCTAAGGAACTCAGGGCGAATCTCATCCACCCCTGGAGCCCTGCCACCGCGGAGCTTTTTAACCACCTCGGTGACCTCAGCTCCAGAGATTGGAGAGCCCGACCCAAAGTCCCCAGGCTCCGCTTCCTCAGTGGAAGACGTGCCAGTAGGATTGAGGAGGTCTTCGAAGTACTCCGCCCACCGACTCACAACATCCCGAGTTGAGGTCAACAGCACGCCATCCCCACCATAAATGGTGTTGGTCGCGTACCGCTTTCCCCCCTGAGACGCCGGATGGTGGACCAGAATCGCCTCGAAGCCGTACGGAAGTCATTCTCCATGGCCTCTCCGAACTCCTCCCACGCCCGAGTTTTTGCCTCAGCAACCACCCGAGCCGCATGCCGCTTGGACTGCCGGTACCTATCTGCTGCTTCCGGGGTCCCACAGGCCAAAAAGGCCCAATAGGACTCCTTCTTCAGCCTGACAGCATCCCTCACCGCCGGTGTCCACCACCGGGTTCGAGGGTTGCCACCACGACAGGCACCAACAACCTTGCGGCCACAACTCTGATAAGCTGCCTCGACAATAGAGGCGCGGAACATGGCCCACTCGGACTCAATGTCCCCCGCCTCCCTCGGAACGTGTTCAAAGCTCTCCCGGAGGTGGGAGTTAAAGCTCCGTCTTACGGGAGACTCTGCCAGACGTTCCCAGCAGACCCTCACAATACGTTTGGGTCTGCCAGGTCTGACCGGCATCCTCCCCCACCATCGGAGCCAACTCACCACCAGGTAGTGGTCAGTTGACAGCTCCGCCCCTCTCTTCACCCGAGTGTCCAGGACATGCGGCCGCAGATCAGATGAGACGACAACAAAGTCGATCATCGAACTGCGACCTAGGGTGTCCTGGTGCCAAGAGCACATATGGACACCCTTATGCCTGAACATGGTGTTCGTTATGGACAATCCATGACGAGCACAGAAGTCCAACAACAAAACACCACTCGGGTTCAGATCAGGGGGGCCGTTCCTCCCAACCACACCCCTCCAGGTCTCACTGTCATTGCCCACGTGAGCGTTGAAGTCCCCCAGCAGAACAAGGGAGTCCCCAGGAGGCGCACTCTCCAATACCCCCTCCAAGGACTCCAAAAAGGGTGGGTAATCTGCGCTGCCGTTTGGCGCATAGGCACAAACAACAGTCAGAGCCCGTCCCCCCACACGTAGGCGAAGGGAGGCTACCCTCTCGTTCACCGGGGTGAACCCCAACGTACAGGCACCAAGATGGGGGGCAACAAGTATGCCCACTCCTGCTCGGCGCCTCTCACCAGGGGCAACTCCAGAGTAGAAGAGTGTCCAACCCCTCTCAAGGAAACTGGTTCCAGAGCCAGAGCCATGCGTTGAGGTGAGTCCGACTATTTCTAGCCGGAACCTCTCAACCTCACACACTAGCTCAGGCTCCTTCCCCACCAGAGAGGTGACATTCCATGTCCCAATGGCCAGCTTCTGTAGCCGAGGATCAGACCGCCAGGGTCCCCGCCCTCGGCCACCACCCATCCCACATTGCACCCGACCCCTTTGGCCCCTCCCATAGGTGGTGAGCCCATGGGAAGGGGGACCCACGTCTCCTCTTCGGGCTGTGCCCGGCCGAGCTCCATGGGTAAAAGCCCGGCCACCAGGCGCTCGCCAACGTGCCCCACCTCCGGGCCTGGCTCCAGAGTGGGGCCCCGGTGACCCGCGTCCGGGCGAGGGAACATTTTGTCCATTTATTTCACTCATCATAAGGGGTCTTTTGTCTCCATCTCTGAAGACTGATGTGTCCTCTATATCTCTGAAGACTGATGT
This sequence comes from Garcialebias charrua, assembly GCA_038048925.1. Taxonomy (NCBI): domain Eukaryota; kingdom Metazoa; phylum Chordata; class Actinopteri; order Cyprinodontiformes; family Rivulidae; genus Garcialebias; species Garcialebias charrua. The sequence goes on from JBBPBX010102178.1 coordinate 3,267, forward strand.
GTCCTCTATATCTCTGAAGACTGATGTGTCCTCTACATCTCTGAAGACTGATGTGTCCTCTACATCTCTGAAGACTGATGTGTCCTCTATATCTCTGAAGACAGATGTGTCCTCTACATCTCTGAAGACTGATGCGTCCTCTACATCTCTGAAGACTGATGTGTCCTCTATATCTCTGAAGACAGATGTGTCCTCTACATCTCTGAAGACTGATGTGTCCTCTATATCTCTGAAGACAGATGTGTCCTCTACATCTCTGAAGACTGATGTGTCCTCTACATCTCTGAAGACTGATGTGTCCTCTATATCTCTGAAGACTGATGTGTCCTCTAAATCTCTGAAGACTGATGCGTCCTCTATATCTCTGAAGACTGAGGTGTCCTCTATATCTCTGAAGACTGATGTGTCCTCTATATCTCTGAGGACTGATGTGTCCACTGCAGCTCTGAGGACTGATGTGTCCTCTACATGATGTGTCCTCTACATGTGTCCTCTACATGATGTGTCCTCTACATCTCTGAAGACTGATGTGTCCTCTACATGATGTGTCCTCTACATGATGTGTCCTCTACACTGCAGCTTTGAGAACAGATATGTCCACTGCAGCTCTGAGGACAGATGTGTCCACTGCAGCTCTGAGGAGAGATGTGTCCACTGCAGCTCTGAGGACACCTGGTGGTCGTGTCATTCTGTGAAAATCTGAAGTGTCAAACTGAGTTGTCCTCTCTGCAGGAGTTAAAGGTCTCAGCATCATCAACACAAAGGTCAAATAATCTTCATTGTGTCCCCACGAGGGGACAGGAAGTTACTGCTGTTATGAGCCTCGTGACTTCTGACTCTTCATCATCTTCATCCTTCCAATGACCAAGCCTTCTGAAACTCCTCCCCCTCCTTTTGTCAGGTATAAAACAATGAGTGGACGGACAGTTTGTGGACAACCGAGGCGACAGAGGGACACTTCACTGAGCAGGTAGGATCAATACGTGTCTTCATCTTTTGACTCAACATCTAGTAAGTAAGAATCAATAGCTCTGTTTTTACACGACTTGAAATTATTAAAATAATAAAAGGAAGTCTTTTGGACGAAAAACGAAACGTTTCTACAATTTTTTGCTTTGTTTTGTTTTTTGAATTTCCAGAGGACCAGACTTACCTTTTTTAGATTTTACAAATACTCTTTTTAATTTAATGTTTTATAAACTCCTCTGATGTCTCCTGGTTCTGACCCAATGTTTGTGTCCCCGTCACACAGATTGGAAATACCTTCTCTCCATCCGTCTGTCCATCTGTCTGTCCATCCGTCTCCATCCATCTCTCCATCTGTCTGTCCATCCGTCTGTCCATCCGTCTGTCCATCTGTCTGTCCATCCATCTCTCCATCCGACTGTCCATCCATCTCTCCATCTGTCTGTCCATCCTTCTCTCCATCTGTCTGTCCATCCAACTCTCCATCTGTCTGTCCATCCATCTCTCCATCTGTCTGTCCATCCATCTCTCCATCCGTCTGTCCATCCATCTCTCCATCTGTCTGTCCATCCATCTCTCCATCTGTCTGTCCATCCATCTCTCCATCTGTCTGTCCATCTGTCTGTCCATCTGTCTGTCCATCCATCTCTCCATCTGTCTGTCCATCCATCTCTCCATCTGTCTGTCCATCCATCTCTCCATCTGTCTGTCCATCTGTCTGTCCATCCATCTCTCCATCTGTCTGTCCATCCAACTCTCCATCTGCCTGTCGACCATCTCTCCATCTGTCTGTCCATCTGTCTGTCCATCCATCTCTCCATCTGTCTGTCCATCCATCTCTCCATCTGTCTGTCCATCCATCTCTCCATCTGTCTGTCCATCCAACTCTCCATCTGCCTGTCCATCCATCTCTCCATCTGTCTGTCCATCTGTCTGTCCATCCATCTCTCCATCCGACTGTCCATCCATCTCTCCATCCGTCTGTCCATCCATCTCTCCATCCGTCTCCATCCATTTCTCCATTCGTCTGTCCATCCCTCTCTCCATCCGTCTCCATCCATTTCTCCATTCGTCTGTCCATCCCTCTCTCCATCCGTCTCCATCCATTTCTCCATTCGTCTGTCCATCCCTCTCTCCATCCGTCTCCATCCATTTCTCCATTCGTCTGTCCATCCCTCTCTCCATCTGTCTCTCCATCCGTCTCCATCCATCTCTCCATCCATCTGTCCATCCCTCTCTCCATCCGACTGTCCATCCATCTCTCCATCTGTCTGTCCATCCATCTCTCCATCCGTCTCCATCCATTTCTCCATCCGTCTGTCCATCCCTCTTTCCATCCGTCTCCATCCATCTCTCCATCCGTCTGTCCATCCCTCTCTCCATCCATCTCCATCCCTCTCTCCATCCGTCTCCATCCATCTCTCCATCTGTCTCCATCCATCTCTCCATCCGTCTGTCCATCCTTCTCTCCATCTGTCTGTCCATCCATCTCTCCGTCCGTCTGTCCATCCATCTCTCCGTCCGTCTGTCCATCCATCTCTCTGTCCGTCTCCATCCATCTCTCCATCCATCTCTCCATCCGTCTCTATCCATTTCTCCATCCGTCTGTCCATCCATCTCTCCATCCGTCTGTCCATCCATCTCTCCATCCATCTGTCCATCCATCTCTGCATCTGTTTCCATCCATTTCTCCATCCGTCTGTCCATCCATCTCTCCATCCGTCTGTCCATCCATCTCTCCATCCGTCTCCATCCATCTCTCCATCCGTCTCCATCCATTTCTCCATCCGTCTGTCCATCCATCTCTCCATCCGTCTCCATCCATCTCTCCATCCGTCTGTCCATCCATCTCTCCATCTGTCTCCATCCATCTCTCCATCCGTCTCTCCTTCTCCATCCATCTCTCCATCCGTCTGTCCATCCGTCTGTCCATCCGTCTCTATCCATTTCTCCATCCATCTCTCATCCGTCTCCATCCGTCTCTCCATCCGTCTCCATCCATCTCTCCATCCGTCTGTCCATCCATTTCTCCATCCATCTCTCCATCCGTCTCCATCCGTCTCTCCATCCGTCTCCATCCATTTCTCCATCCGTCTCTCCATCCGTCTCCATCCATCTCTCCATCCGTCTGTCCATCCATCTCTCCATCCGTCTCCATCCATTTCTCCATCCGTCTGTCCATCCGTCTGTCCATCCTTCTCTCCATCCGTCTGTCCATCCGTCTGTCCATCCATCTCTCCGTCCGTCTGTCCATCCATTTCTCCATCCGTCTGTCCATCCATTTCTCCATCCGTCTGTCCATCCTTCTCTCCATCTGTCTGTCCATCCATCTCTCCGTCCGTCTGTCCATCCTTCTCTCCATCTGTCTGTCCATCCATATCTCCGTCCGTCTGTCCATCCATCTCTCCGTCCGTCTGTCCATCCATCTCTCTGTCCGTCTCCATCCGTCTCTCCATCCATCTCTCCATCCGTCTCTATCCATTTCTCCATCCGTCTGTCCATCCATCTCTCCACCCGTCTGTCCATCCATCTCTCCATCCGTCTGTCCATCCATCTCTCCATCAGTCTCCATCCATTTCTCCATCCGTCTGTCCATCCATCTCTCCATCTGTCTGTCCATCCATCTCTCCATCCGTCTGTCCATCCATCTCTCCATCCGTCTCCATCCATCTCTCCATCCGTCTGTCCATCCTTCTCTCCATCCGTCTGTCCATCCATCTGTCCATACATCTCTCCGTCCGTCTCATCCGTCTCTCCATCCATCTCTCCATCCGTCTGTCCATCCTTCTCTCCATCTGTCTGTCCATCCATCTCTCCGTCCGTCTGTCCATCCATCTCTCCGTCCGTCTGTCCATCCATCTCTCTGTCCGTCTCCATCCATCTCTCCATCCATCTCTCCATCCGTCTCTATCCATTTCTCCATCCGTCTGTCCATCCATCTCTCCATCCGTCTGTCCATCCATCTCTCCATCCGTCTGTCCATCCATCTCTGCATCTGTTTCCATCCATTTCTCCATCCGTCTGTCCATCCATCTCTCCATCCGTCTGTCCATCCATCTCTCCATCCGTCTCCATCCATCTCTCCATCCATCTGTCCATCCATCTCTCCATCCGTCTCTATCCATTTCTCCATCCGTCTGTCCATCCATCTCTCATCCGTCTCCATCCATTTCTCCATCCGTCTGTCCATCCGTCTGTCCATCCTTCTCTCCATCCGTCTGTCCATACGTCTGTCCATACATCTCTCCGTCCGTCTGTCCATCCATTTCTCCATCCGTCTGTCCATCCTTCTCTCCATCTGTCTGTCCATCCATCTCTCCGTCCGTCTGTCCATCCATCTCTCTGTCCGTCTCCATCCGTCTCTCCATCCATCTCTCCATCCGTCTCTATCCATTTCTCCATCCGTCTGTCCATCCATCTCTCCATCCGTCTGTCCATCCATCTCTCCATCCGTCTGTCCATCCATCTCTCCATCAGTCTTCATCCATTTCTCCCTCCGTCTGTCCATCCATCTCTCCATCTGTCTGTCCATCCATCTCTCCATCCGTCTCCATCCATCTCTCCATCCGTCTGTCCATCCTTCTCTCCATCCGTCTGTCCATCCATCTGTCCATCCATCTCTCCGTCCGTCTCCATCCATCTCTCCATCCGTCTCTCCATCCATCTCTCCATCCGTCTCTATCCATTTCTCCATCCGTCTGTCCATCCATCTCTCCATCCGTCTGTCCATCCATCTCTCCATCAGTCTTCATCCATCTCTCCATCTGTCTGTCCATCCATCTCTCCATCTGTCTGTCCATCCATCTCTCCATCCGTCTCCATCCATCTCTCCATCCGTCTGTCCATCCTTCTCTCCATCCGTCTGTCCATCCATCTGTCCATCCATCTCTCCGTCCGTCTCCATCCATCTCTCCATCCGTCTCTCCATCCATCTCTCCATCCGTCTCTATCCATTTCTCCATCCGTCTGTCCATCCATCTCTCCATCCATCTCCATCCATTTCTAAATCCGTCTGTCCATCCTTCTCTCCATCCGTCTGTCCATCCATCTGTCCATCCGTCTGTCCATCCTTCTCTCCATCCGTCTCTCCAGCCGTCTCCATCCGTCTGTCCATCCATCTGTCCATCCATCTCTCCATCCGTCTCTATCCATCTCTCCATCCGTCTGTCCATCCATCTCTCCATCCGTCTCTATCCATCTCTCCATCCGTCTCTCCATCCGTCTCCATCCATCTCTCCATCCATCTGTCCATCCATCTCTCCATCCGTCTCTATCCATCTCTCCATCCGTCTGTCCATCCATCTCTCCATCCGTCTGTCCATCCATCTCTCCATCCGTCTCTATCCATCTCTCCATCCGTCTGTCCATCCATTTCTCCATCCGTCTGTCCATCCATCTGTCCATCCACCTCTCCGTCCGTCTGTCCATCCTTCTCTCCATCCGTCTCTCCAGCCGTCTCCATCCATCTCTCCATCCGTCTGTCCATCCATTTCTCCATCCGTCTGTCCATCCATCTGTCCATCCACCTCTCCATTCGTCTGTCCATCCCTCTCTCCATCCGTCTCCATCCATTTCTCCATTCGTCTGTCCATCCCTCTCTCCATCCGTCTCCATCCATTTCTCCATTCGTCTGTCCATCCCTCTCTCCATCCGTCTCCATCCATTTCTCCATTCGTCTGTCCATCCCTCTCTCCATCTGTCTCTCCATCCGTCTCCATCCATCTCTCCATCCATCTGTCCATCCCTCTCTCCATCCGACTGTCCATCCATCTCTCCATCTGTCTGTCCATCCATCTCTCCATCCGTCTCCATCCATTTCTCCATCCGTCTGTCCATCCCTCTTTCCATCCGTCTCCATCCATCTCTCCATCCGTCTGTCCATCCCTCTCTCCATCCATCTCATCCCTCTCTCCATCCGTCTCCATCCATCTCTCCATCTGTCTCCATCCATCTCTCCATCCGTCTGTCCATCCTTCTCTCCATCTGTCTGTCCATCCATCTCTCCGTCCGTCTGTCCATCCATCTCTCCGTCCGTCAGTCCATCCATCTCTCTGTCCGTCTCCATCCATCTCTCCATCCATCTCTCCATCCGTCTCTATCCATTTCTCCATCCGTCTGTCCATCCATCTCTCCACCCATCTGTCCATCCATCTCTCCATCCGTTTCCATCCATCTCTCCATCAGTCTCCATCCATTTCTCCATCCGTCTGTCCATCCATCTCTCCATCTGTCTGTCCATCCATCTCTCCATCCGTCTGTCCATCCATCTCTCCATCCGTCTCCATCCATCTCTCCATCCGTCTGTCCATCCTTCTCTCCATCCGTCTGTCCATCCATCTGTCCATACATCTCTCCGTCCGTCTCATCCGTCTCTCCATCCATCTCTCCATCCATCTCTATCCATTTCTCCATCCGTCTCCATCCATTTCTCCATCCGTCTGTCCATCCTTCTCTCCATCTGTCTGTCCATCCATCTCTCCGTCCGTCTGTCCATCCATCTCTCCGTCCGTCTCTCCATCCATCTCTCTGTCCGTCTCCATCCATCTCTCCATCCATCTCTCCATCCGTCTCTATCCATTTCTCCATCCGTCTGTCCATCCATCTCTCCATCCGTCTGTCCATCCATCTCTCCATCCGTCTGTCCATCCATCTCTGCATCTGTTTCCATCCATTTCTCCATCCGTCTGTCCATCCATCTCTCCATCCGTCTGTCCATCCATCTCTCCATCCGTCTCCATCCATCTCTCCATCCATCTGTCCATCCATCTCTCCATCCGTCTCTATCCATTTCTCCATCCGTCTGTCCATCCATCTCTCATCCGTCTCCATCCATTTCTCCATCCGTCTGTCCATCCGTCTGTCCATCCTTCTCTCCATCCGTCTGTCCATACGTCTGTCCATACATCTCTCCGTCCGTCTGTCCATCCATTTCTCCATCCGTCTGTCCATCCTTCTCTCCATCTGTCTGTCCATCCATCTCTCCGTCCGTCTGTCCATCCATCTCTCTGTCCGTCTCCATCCGTCTCTCCATCCATCTCTCCATCCGTCTCTATCCATTTCTCCATCCGTCTGTCCATCCATCTCTCCATCCGTCTGTCCATCCATCTCTCCATCCGTCTGTCCATCCATCTCTCCATCAGTCTTCATCCATTTCTCCCTCCGTCTGTCCATCCATCTCTCCATCTGTCTGTCCATCCATCTCTCCATCCGTCTCTGTCCATCCATCTCTCCATCTGTCTGTCCATCCATCTCTCCATCCGTCTCCATCCATCTCTCCATCCGTCTGTCCATCCTTCTCTCCATCCGTCTGTCCATCCATCTGTCCATCCATCTCTCCGTCCGTCTCCATCCATCTCTCCATCCGTCTCTCCATCCATCTCTCCATCCGTCTCTATCCATTTCTCCATCCGTCTGTCCATCCATCTCTCCATCCGTCTGTCCATCCATCTCTCCATCAGTCTTCATCCATCTCTCCATCTGTCTGTCCATCCATCTCTCCATCTGTCTGTCCATCCATCTCTCCATCCGTCTCCATCCGTCTCTCCATCCATCTCTCCATCTGTCTCTATCCATCTCTCCATCCGTCTGTCCATCCATCTCTCCAGTCCATCCTCTCTCCATCCGTCTGTCCATCCTTCTCTCCATCCGTCTCTCCAGCCGTCTCCATCCGTCTGTCCATCCATCTGTCCATCCATCTCTCCATCCGTCTCTATCCATCTCTCCATCCGTCTGTCCATCCATCTCTCCATCCGTCTGTCCATCCATCTCTCCATCCGTCTCTATCCATCTCTCCATCCGTCTGTCCATCCATTTCTCCATCCGTCTGTCCATCCATCTGTCCATCCACCTCTCCGTCCGTCTGTCCATCCTTCTCTCCATCCGTCTCTCCAGCCGTCTCCATCCGTCTGTCCATCCATCTGTCCATCCATCTCTCCATCCGTCTGTCCATCCATCTCTCCATCCATCTCCATCCATCTCTCCATCCGTCTCCATCCATCTCTCCATCCGTCTCCATCCATCTCTCCATCCGTCTGTCCATCCATCTCTCCATCCGTCTCCATCCATCTCTCCATCCGTCTCTATCCATCTCTCCATCCGTCTGTCCATCCATCTCTCCATCCGTCTGTCCATCCATCTCTCCATCCGTCTCCATCCATTTCTCCATCGGTCTGTCTATCCATCTCTCCCTCCGTCTCTCTATCCGTCTCTATCCATTTCTCCATCGGTCTGTCCATCCTTCTCTCCATCCGTCTGTCCATCCGTCTGTCCATCCATCTCTCCGTCTGTCTGTCCATCCATCTCTCTGTCCGTCTCCATCCATCTCTCCATCCGTCTGTCCATCCATTTCTCCATCCGTCTGTCCATCCTTCTCTCCATCTGTCTGTCCATCCATCTCTCCGTCCGTCTGTCCATCCATCTCTCTGTCCGTCTCCATCCGTCTCTCCATCCATCTCTCCATCCGTCTCTATCCATTTCTCCATCCGTCTGTCCATCCATCTCTCCATCCGTCTGTCCATCCATCTCTCCATCCGTCTGTCCATCCATCTCTCCATCAGTCTTCATCCATTTCTCCCTCCGTCTGTCCATCCATCTCTCCATCTGTCTGTCCATCCATCTCTCCATCCGTCTCCATCCATCTCTCCATCCGTCTGTCCATCCTTCTCTCCATCCGTCTGTCCATCCATCTGTCCATCCATCTCTCCGTCCGTCTCCATCCATCTCTCCATCCGTCTCTCCATCCATCTCTCCATCCGTCTCTATCCATTTCTCCGTCTGTCCATCCATCTCCATCCATTTCTAAATCCGTCTGTCCATCCTTCTCTCCGTCCGTCTCCATCCGTCT
>JBBPBX010102181.1:0-12075 GCA_038048925.1 Garcialebias charrua
TGGCCTGTACTGTATCTCGGCTAGTGTGTTAGCTGCTACCTCGGCTTTTTATTACCGGTTGCGTCAGCGATATATCATTTTAAGACAGTAAATCATCCAAAACTCTCATTAATATCCCTCCCCGAATAAAAAGAAACTACAGATGCAGACATAATTTAAAAATACATTATTAGAAAAGTGTGTGTGCTACTGATTCGGCTAGCTTGTTAGCAGCGAACATAAATAATCTGCCGTGATAATTGGCTTCATACACTCACAGTGTATAAAGTAAAACAACATGAACTCACGTAAAATATATAGTTTAGAATCTAAAACACTACACACCTCCGATTATGTTTACACAAAGACTTACTCATCTCCTGGACAGTCTTCCGATGGTCCCTGCGTTGTTTGCATGGTAGCTCCTGTGGGACTTTCTTCTGTAGATTTTCTTTTAAAAATAGTAGGAATAGCATCCGGTTTTAAAAGTCTTCTGAATCTTACTGGTAATCCTAAAGATTCTTGTAAACCAGGTCTTTCCAGATAACAATCGGCAGTAAAATGGTCGCTGCAGACATACGAGTAGGAACCCACCGGTCCTTGTCTGGTCCATTCTGATTCTTGTCGAAGTTTCTCATCTTTTGGAAATTTGTGAAGAATCACTTGTTCACTGCAATCGGCAGTAAAATGGTCGCTGCAGACATACGAGTAGGAACCCACCGGTCCTTGTCTGGTCCATTCTGATTCTTGTCGAAGTTTCTCATCTTTTGGAAATTTGTGAAGAATCACTTGTTCACTGCTGATATTAGAACACACAAATGCGCTACAACGTGACGGCATTTTTCAAGTTACACAAAAAAAAGAGCCGATCTTTCAGGAAATGAATTCTATGGCAAGCAGTTAACACACAAAACAAACGGGCAAGGCTCTGCCTTCTGCCCGTTGTGACGTTGATGACTGGCGACGACGACTGGTGATGACGTATTGCGGAAATGCGCGGAATTTCAGGGGCGTATCCCAGCAAATACCAGAGAAAAAATTAGCATAATTTTCGAATAGAAATTTAATATATTTATATTTTATTATGTAAAAACGACCAGAGCTCAATGATATAAGATATATATGTTCTGACAAATATTCAATTTTACAAAATCATGTCACAATACCTTTAAGTTTAGGGTAAGGTATGCATTGGTAATGGTTAGGTTTAGGGTAAAGGTCAGGTTTAGGCTTTAGAAATGAATGAAAAATGAATGGAAGTCAATGCAATGGCCCCACAAAGATAGAAAAACAAACCTGTGTGTGTGTGTGTTTGTATTTGTAGGTAGTTTAAAGGTTTACCGTGAAAGTAAACCATCTAATCTTTAGCTGTGGTCATCATCAGTGGACAAAAGGTGGACTCATGATTTGTAGACACAGATGGGGTGTTTGCAGGGAAGCTTGTATTTTCTATTTGTTTGTATACTTGCTATACTTTACCTACCTGCTTCAGAGGATATTTTTTGAGAAAAGTACACAAAAAAGCAACTGGTCATAATATTAGAATATTGTGAAAATGTTCAATATTGAAGAGACCTGATGCCACACTCTAAGCAGCTAATGGACTATCTGCCACAGACTCCCATTCCAGCACTTCCGCATTCATTAACTTGGCAGCGCACTTCCGGTTAGCAGAAATGACATGAACAAAAATAAGTAAATACAATAAATAAAACATCTACATACCGTACACACAAATAATTAATCTATATATATAAATCTATAGTGACGTTTTCCCCTCGGATAGCCACGATCCATTGTCGCCTTTCATTTCATTTCATTTATTTATTTATTTAAGTTAGGACAATGCATATTAATCAACATAACAGCAGTTAGCATCAATGTAAATATGCCGGAGTTAGCACAATAGCTAATTTGCATCCGTTGTCCTAAGGCAGGTAAGAATAAGAAACGTCCCATAAAACAAAAGAGCGGAGAAAAATACAAACATCACCTATAGCACATAACACAACATAAAATTACAATAAAAATATGATGCCATAAGAATAGACAAAGTAATCTACACATGAGTGCACTTCTGATTAGTTTTCAGCCAAAGTTTCAGAGATTTTTTAAAGCTGGAGTAGGTGCCACAGTTCCTGATGGAAACTGGCAGTGTGTTCCATGACTGTGTGCCTCTGATGGACACCACCATTTGGCCAAATTTAGTCCTGCGCCGCTGCACATCACAATCTCCTCTGGTCAGTGCTCTTGTGTTTACTGTACTTGTTTTTTTACTTATAAAATATATTAAAGGAGGAGGAGCAAGTCCATTTAAAACTTTAAAAATCAGGCAAACGTCCATAAAAATCTGATAGCTATTAAAATCCAAAATTTTGTACTTATTTATGATGTTGCAGTAATGATACTGTATTGGCTTTTTGTCAAAAATTTTCAGTGTTTTCTTAAAAAGAGACTTTAGGGGCTTCATGACGATCTCTGAAGTGTGAGACCATGTAGTATAACAATAGGCTATATGGCTGAAGATCATGGCATGCATGTAAGCCTTTGCTGATTCTGTTGTCAGAGAAGGTCTTATATGTTTGAAGTTTGCCAGATTAAGTTTAATTATATGTGAAATTCTCTTTACATGTTGCTTGAAATTTAGATTAGAATCAAAAATGACTCCGAGGTATTTAAATTGTTCAACCACATCTAATGTCTCGCCATTGACCAACACAGATGGATGCCCATCATCTGGTGGCAGCCGAGAGAAAAACATACAGACTGTTTTTTTAGTGTTGAGATGTAAACAAGAGTCCTGGAGCCAAGAGTCCTCAGCAGGGAAATGGAACAACTAACCACTCTATTGTACCCGCCGGTTGGTGGACACGACGGAACTCACTTGTACTGCCAGTAGCTCGCAGACGCTTTCCATTTCGGGTCGTTGTAATGGTCTGCTACTAGAAGCTAACGCTAAAAACAACGGTGGTGGATGGGACCCGGAAGTGATGGACGTGGCCAAAATTTTGACGGAGGTACGTCACCTCTACCCGTGGCATATCGTCTGTTAACTCAAAACAGCAAAGGCCTTTAAATGGTCTCTCGGTCTAGTTCTGTAGGCTACACAATCATGGGGAAGACTGTTGACTTGACAGTTGTCCAAAAGATGACCATTGACACATTGCACAAGGAGGGCAAGACACAAAAGATCATTGCTAAAGTGCCTGACTGTTCACAGAGCTCTGTGTCCAAGCACATTAAAGCTGGGGTATGTAAGATTGTAATGTAGTCTGTAACTTTTCAAACAATATATTTTTAACATATTTCTTCACTCTGTCACTATCTACTGACAAACTGATGTTAGACAAAGTAATCTCTGAAAAAAACTATAGTCCCCTTGCTTCTCTATCAGCATTTATAAAAACACTAAAAACACAGAGTGACCAGGACAATGACAGCCAATAAAAACAGAGTTTGTAACCAGCCAATTAAAAACAGAGCTTGAATTTGAATCAGCCAATAAAAACAGAGCTTGAATTTGAATCAGCCAATAAAAACAGAGCTTGAATTTGAATCTCAGCAGAGCCTCCCCCTCAGAGCCATATATGGCTCTGAGGGGGAGGGATCAGAATGCTTTGCCTGTTGACAATTTTTCTAAGTTCTGCACTCTACAGAAAGTTACACATAGCACCTTTAATAGAGAGGTAAAGGGAAGGAAAAGATTTGATGGAGAAAAAAAGTGTACAAGCAATAGGGATAACCACACCCTGGAGAGGATTGTGAAACAAAACCCATTCCAAAATGTGGGGGAGATTCACAGAGTGGACTGCAGCTGGAGTCGGTGCTTCAAGAACCACCAAGCACAGACATATGCAAGACATGGTTAAACATTTAAATTTGTTAAATGGTTAAACATTTAAATTTGTTAAATGTGTACTTTTCGCAGATGATACCACTTTTTTCTGTTCAGGTGAAGATATTGAACAAATGTTAGAATTGATAAAGACAGAATTTGTAAAGATACAAACTTGGTTTAAAATAAATAAATTATCATTAAATCTAGAGAAAACTAATTACATGATATTCGGTAATAGAAAGAAAACTGTTGATGTTCCACTCAAAATTGAGGATGTTGAGATTTGTAGAGTGAGTGAGGTGAAGTTTTTGGGTGTTATCATTGATGACAAACTGACATGGAAACAACACATAAATTCTGTAAGAATAAAAATAGCTAAATCGATAGCAGTACTGTACAAAGTCAGAGACCTATTGAATGATAAGGCTCTGTATTTGTTGTATAACACAATCATTGTTCCACACTTAATCTATTGTATTGATGTTTGGGGGAATGCGTGTAAAACAATCACAAAGCCTATTTTTGTATTACAGAAAAGAGCTGTAAGAATTATCACTAGAAAGCATTACCGTCATCCATCAAGTACATTATTTTATCAACTAAAATTACTGAAGTTCCATGATTTGGTAGACTATAATATCTTATCAGTTATGTATAGAGCTCAAAATAATGCATTACCTTTAAATATCCAAATGCACTTTGTTAAAAGACAAAGTTGTTATAATCTTAAGGGAACAGAGTTGTTTGTAAAACCACAATTCAGAACCAGTTTGAAGGGACGTTCTACCTCAATCCAGGGAATTAGATTATGGAATGGCTTGGAGAATGTAGTTAAAAATGCCAAGTCAATGTTTACATTTAAAAAAATGATCAAAACAAATATGTTAAAAAAATATATGTGAAATAACGTAATGTGTATTGCATTAGTTAGAAAATTAGAAAGTGTTAGTCATTTTGTACTGTATTAGTATTAGTTAGAAAACTAGAAAGAGTTAGTCATTTTGTACTGTATTAGTATTAGTTAGAAAATTAGAAAGAGTTAGTCATTTTGTACTGTTGGTTGAAGAATATTATTGTTTAACCTGATTGTTGGAAAAAGTTGGTTGAAGATTATTATTGTTTACATGGTTTGACTACTGTTGTTTAATCTGATTGTTGGAGATAAGGGGCAGATATAATAAGATTTATTCTTCTTTCTGCCACCTTTCATTTTTTTACATTTTGTACACTATCATTATGAGATTGCCTTGTATTGTTTCTTTTGTAAAAAAATGAACAAATTTAATAAACATAAACATAAACATGGGTTTTAGCTGTCACATTCCTTGTCAAGCCACTCTTGAACAAGAGACGGTGTCAGAAGCGTCTCGCCTGGGACTGATGCTGAGTGGTCCAAAGCTATGGTCTCTGATTAAAGTAAATTTTTGCGTTTCCTTTGGAAATCAAGGTCCCAGAGACTGGAGGAAGAGAGGAGAGGCACAGAATCCATGTTGCTTGAGGTCCAGTGTCAAGTTTCCACAGCCAGTGATGGTTTTGGGATGCCTTGTCATCTGCTGGTGTTGGCCCACTGTGTTTTCTGAGGTCCAAGGTCAATGCAATCATCTACCAGGAAGTTTTAGAGACTTCATGCTTCCTGCTGCTGACCAACTTTATGGAGATTCAGATTTCATTTTCCAACAGGACTTGGCACCTGCACACAGTGCTAAAGCTACCAGTACCTGGTTTAAGGACCATGGTATCCCTGTTCTTAATTGGCCAGCAAACTCACCTGACTTTAACCCCACGCGAGACTCAACAATTCAGAAGAGCTGAAGGCCACTATCAGAGCAACCTGGGCTCTCATAACAACTGAGCAGTGCCACAGACTGATCGACTCCATGCCATGCTGCATTGCTGCAGTAATCCAGGCCAAAGGAGCCACAACTAAGTATTGAGTGCTGTACATGCTCATACTTTACATGTTCATACTTTTCAGTTGGTCAACATTTCTAAAAATCTATTTTTTTTTACTGGTCTTATGTAATATTCTAATTTTCTGAGACTGAATTTGGGGTTTTCATTAGTTGTCAGTTATCATCATCAACATTAAAATAAATAAACATTTGAAATATATCACTGTGTGTAATGAATGAATATAATATACAAGTTTCACTTTTTGAATGGAATTACTGAAATAAATCAACTTTTTCATGATATTCTAATTTTATGACCAGCACTTATATGTTCTGTGTCGTCATCATCGTACAGATGTGTCCAGCTTGCATGGGTCACTATAGAGACATCACCGCCATGGGAACGCACAGCCTGTTTGAGTGTCTCTAAGTGAAACATGTGGCTTTAGTTCTTGTGATTAAACAATAATAACAAAATATTTCATATGTCACAGGTTATAAGGAAGATGCATGTCTCTGTTTAGCTTGAATTTCCCCCAAACTCACAAAGTTCTTTCTGTGAGAGAGTCGGTTTCAGGTGTTTGTAGTTTATACACGTTATCTGCGAAATTCAATCTTATGCGGAGGTTTAATAATAAAAAGGTGTTCTGACTATTTTGATGTGCTAAACTTGATTACAGTATATTTACAACTGAGAGGTGATTAATGCAATTCAATTGATGATCAAGTATGAAAATTAAAAAGTAATAAACCATTGCATGAGCTAAAATCCTGTAAATGTGAATGAAATAGTCACTTTAGTAGAGAAATCTGTCAGTCTGACAAATAAAAATATATATTTTTACATTACCATTTATACTCTGGCAAAAAATTCCTGTTCTATTAAAAAAAAAAACATCTGACAACCCCTGAACTGAAAACACTGAAATGACATAAAAGTAAACTGCAGAAGTGTTGTTTAAAACCATCTCTTATCCCTCAGAATGCTGTTGGTCTTGATGGTGCAGGTTAACGCTTCATTAGGGGACACTGTAGGGGTGCAGGAAAAATAAAAATCGATTTTTTAAAAAAAAGAATATAGATTCTTAGTCCTGGCGATTCAGAATCTATTCTAAAAGCCCCAAAATCGTTTTTTTTTTTTACATTTAAAACCCAAAAGATAAAGAAAATAAAACCATATCTCATAGTATATGAAAGAATACATAAAATGAAAGGTGGCAGAAAGAAGAAGAAATCTTATTTTATCTGCCCCTTCTTTCAAAAACAAAACAAGTTCAAACAATAATCTTCTATAAGTAACAGGCAAAAAGCTAACCTAATACTGGTTATTTAAGTTACAGAATTTAATGCATTCCTGTATTATTTGTTCCTATTTTTGGTATAAATATCAAACGATGCAAAAATAATTATACAATAAGGAACCTAAAATTATTGTTTTAAATAAATGTTCCATTTGTTTACATTGTTGTTTATTCTTTTCAGCTTGTCAGTTACAAAACTGAAACTAAATTTATGACCATTTTAATAGAAAAATAGTTTCTGAATCAAAAATAGTTTCTGAATTGAAAAATCGATTTTGAATCGAATCGTGACACCAAAAATCGGAATCGATTCTCCAGACACTGAGAGATTCGCACCCCTACTGTACTGTGTACTTTTACATGTACTGTATGCAGTATACTGTGTGTGTACTTATAAGGTCATGCACACAGTATACGCCTCTTTATGTGAAAACTTTTGAGAAGTGACCTGTATGCAAGAATGAGCTCTTGAATGTGTGGGAATGGGATTGAGGCAGATTTGGGTGGTTGTAGAACAAAAGCATAGGTGTAGAAAAAAATGTCAGTCAAAATATTTCTTTCTGCTTTAATCCCTGAGCCTTAACTACGCTGCAAGTGCCTCTCTTGCAAAGTCTGATGAGAATGAGAAAGTTCCACTCGAGATCTTAAGTTTTTTTGTGTGTGTCGTCTTCATTGTAAAAGTTGTGGGCAACCAAAAATGTTGGCGAACAACCAGATTATGTAAAGACGACCTGGAAATTTTCCTTTAGGCTACCCCTGCATCCCTTTGGGTTATAGTTTTCCTGTCCTGAATTTAAAACCCATATTAGTCTAAAACCACATTTCCCTTCAGAATACACTCAAACAGACAGTATTACCATGTTAATATGAGATCACCTGGCTTCATTACAGCTGGCAAAGGACTTGTATTGTATGTATATGTGTGACGTACTCCATGCTGTCACTTTAACCCTCCTTCTGCCTGTGGGTGAAAAGGACCCTCAGTTTTATGTTGGTCATTTTGAACCACGAGTTGCAGGAGGGTTAAACTCAGTGGCAGCACATATTTGACACACAAAACTGTCTGAAACCACATCTACTTTTTGTGACATTTTCAGAGAATTTAAGTCTTGTAAACATCAATATTGATGTTTTTGGTCTGTTGAACTGGGAAGAAAATAAAAGGTGCCTTTTCTTTCGTCGGCCTATCTGAGGTTTAGAATTAATAAATGATGTGATTTGCAGTGATTAGGTCTATAAACTTTATTTACTCACTTGCAGCCCTTTTTTTAAATTAGAGTTTTAGAAAATATTTTTACCATCTAATAAACATCAACTACCTCTGGGCTACAAACAACCCAGTGCTGTGTCACATTTAGACCAAGCAAACTCTGGGCAGCTTTAACTCGGCAGGATTAGGGTTTTAGTTTGACTGGGTTAAGTGTCCCACAAATTGTTAAAGAGGAACTAAACTCCAAATTAACTTTTTTTTAGCTGATAAACTCCCTAGAATGTGTCTAAAATGTTGTATAGCACTATGTCTGTGTTAATCTTCACATATTTGTGCGTATTAGTTTAAATCTGCAATATTTGGTCTAAAAACGTGTTTACGGTAACCCTATGGGTTGAACATAGGTATTGCAGCTTAATTTTCTTATTGGTCAAGGACTGTTCACTCTGACGTGTCTTGTACACTCTGACGTCACAAAAGTGGTTCAAGCAGAGCCAATCCCCTGCAGAGATGAGAAGGTCCGCGCTGCAGTTCATACCTTATATGGAAGTGGTACATTGCACTCCGGAAAAGTACTGCAAAGAAGCATATTATAGTTTTCGGAATGGCAATAGTTATTTGTATATTTTAACTTATTTATTTTAGGAATACTTTTCACTACATCGAAACTACAGTATTTGGTTGTATTTGTTTTCTTATATTGCGATGGACGAATAATGCATATATGCCACGATAGGGCAATGGTGTAGGTACGGGTTTGGGATCTGACAGACCCAGGTTTGAACCCCGGTCACGGAATATCTTGTGGTATTATTGTAAAAAAAAAAAATGTATAGGGCTTTTGTTTTGGATAGATCGGGTGGGGATAGATAAATACATCTACATATTTATTCTTTGTTTTTGCTTGCTGTAAGTTGTTTGCTGGAGTTTTAGTTTGTTGCTTGAGGAGGCGTGAACGCAGCTCAACCACCCACCTCCTCCCCTCCATGTTTCTCGACACTCCCATTTTCATGAGGGATTTTGAATCTGGACTGGGGGCGGAGTTACCGTTTCACAGTGGGTTGAGGACCTCTTTAAAATCGGTGTATTTTTATTATTTCGTTGGATGGTTCTTTGTGTTTGAGATCAGGTTTCAGTTCCCTTAGGTCATCATACCATACCATACCATTTTATTTATAGAGCACTTAAAACAGTGACAAGGCCAACCAAAGTGCTGTACAAACAAACAAACAACAGGCAACACATAGGCAACATACAAAATGAAGTACCAAAAAAAGGAACAGAATATAGACATAAAATCATCGCAGATAATAAATATAACGACCAAACACAGATCATCTGGTGTTGAAAGCAACGGAATAGTAGTGGGTCTTTAAACAGGATTTGAAAACCGACAGGGAGGGGGCCTGTCTGACGAGCAGAGGTAACTCATTCCAGAGTCTTGGGCCTGCTACAGACGAGATCCTGGAACTGTTAGAAGTAACTGGTCCGCTGACCTCAGAGCACGTGGTGGGACATACGGGTGTAGCAAATCAGAGAGATGGTGGGGGGGGATGTTCAGCGATTTGTAGATATACAAGATAATTTTGAACTGGATTCAAGATGAACCAGTAGCCAGTGCAGGGAGGCCAAGACTGGTGTAATGTGCTCTCTTTTGCCTGTACTGGTTAAAAATTGGGCTGCTGTTCTGGACCAGTTGTAATCGTGCAATGGTGGCCTGACTGACGCCAAACAGAAGTGAATTGTAGTAATTATGTTTTCTGTGATCTGGTATCCTGTTGTATCTCAGCTGTTCATGTTTTTTTTCATTAGCTCAGGTGTTTCTGGTTCAGTTCACTACTAAAAGGTAAAGTTAGAACTTGGGTTGGTGCTAGTTAGCAGGGACTAAAAGAAAAAAGATTAAGTGCGCTCAATCATCCAGGTAAATAAATCACAAAAAAGCCAGTTCCACAGTGGACTGATTTGAAGCAGGTGCTATTTGGTGCGATGGATCCCGTTGGTGGGCCTCAGGCTGATGAAGTCTTTTGGATGAAGGGCGAAATGTTTCTTCCTAAAAAGAAACTGTCCAGATGAAATTATTTAACTTCTTTGTGATTTATTTACCTGGATGATTGAGCACACTTAACTCTGAACTAAACTTTTCACCATTTCCATCGATTCCTTTATGTCCAGGTGACCGAGTTCATCCTTTTTTAAGGGTGTGGTAACTCTCATTGCATTGTCCCAACAATGAAAGCTGGTGTTTTAGTCAAGATGATGCTAAAATATATTGTTCACAAACTATATTTAAACTCTCCTGATGTATGCGCAATAATCCAGGCAGATAAATCTAGATTCTATAAAGACTTCTCAGACTGAAGAAGTCTTTTGGATAAAAGACTAAACGTTTCAGCAATTAAACGTTTCAGCAAAGAAGAATCTGTCCAAAGATCTGATTCAACCTTGTTAGATTTTTTAAAAATCCTTATTTATGGTCAACCTTCAGTATTTAAAATTCCAGATTTATTCCTATCCCCATAAATTGTTGTAAATTCCCTTGGAATATTTCCAAATTTGAAAATGTCCCTAATTTTGCAGCTCTCGTAAAGAAAACAATGAGTCATCTCTGATCCAAGCGCTGGGTCCGGCTGTTTGACCCAACCTTTGGTCAAACCAAACCCTATGACTCAACAGTTAGTGACTTTTCAAAATAGTTTTAGCGTGTAGACGACATTTAATTTGGTCTCAGCAGCAGGATTTGCTGAAGTCCACATCTCTGACACGTTCCTCTCATTATGAAGTTTCCATCTAAAAGTCTTGGCAACATTTAGGTATTCATATTTCTCCTTTTTATTTTTTTATTTTTGCCCCTTTTACCTTCACGCTCCCCTGCATTTTCTCCCATCTTCCTTCACATGTTGCTCTGTTTAGCTTTCCCACTCTCTTCTCCTGCTCATTTTTTCTCCTCTCATTTGTGCTTTCCTCCTTGTTACTCTTTCTCCTGGGCTGGGAGGAAGTGACTGGTTTATTTTTGTGTCCTTGGGGAGCACAGAGATGAAAATCCCCTTCCTGTAACCCTTTCTTCAGTAGATCTCTAACCGCTATCTGTTTAGCAACCAAAATGAGCTCGGTGACGCCGGCACATAAACTGAGACCTTTTGACCATTCAAAAATGCATTTTTCTCAGCGGGCTGCGGCTGATGTTTTCTCTAGATAAATTAAACCATCTATTTGTAACGTTTGTGCCCTTAACTGACTAAATCATCGTAGTAGGTACACAGCTGTGTTTGTTGATCTGTGGGAGTCTTGAGGCCTCAGACAGTGTTGACGTGTTGGGGGGATATGTGTGTTTTCATGTGTGCTGTGGGAGGCGATGGGAGTTTGGTTAGGCTCCTCTGTATCCTAAAGTATTTGTCTTGCACAAGTATTTGGTATCCGTGCCAACGCATGGTTTATAAAGTAAATTATCTGCAAAAACATGCTTGTTTTAGTTCATTCTGTAGTTCGAGAACAACTTTTTTTTTTTTACATTTATCATATTTTCCGACGTATAAGTCACACCTATTTTCCTAATTTGCATGCCCTGCGACTTATAGGGCGAAGCAACATATTTATGGATTTTTTTCCCCATATTTTTAGACCAATTTTTGGCTCAGATATGACCGCTTTTCATTTTGGCAAAAAATGGTGCAGTACCACTTTTGTCCGCTAGGGTCCACCGACCGTTCCCACCTCATGTGTCCGACGGCAGCCTCCTCTGGACTAACACTGTCGCAGCCCGGCCTCCTGCTCTGGAGGTATGAACTACTAAACCACAGGACAGATTTTGTTGAAACTTACAGAAAGTAATTACTGGGTGGACATTTACAAACTGTT
>JBBPBX010102182.1:0-12075 GCA_038048925.1 Garcialebias charrua
ACTAAACGGTAATGAGATTTATCAGCTTTTGGTACCGGGTGTAGAGGTGTGTTCCAGCTCGAAACAGTAGGCTGCAACACACCAGCTTCCAGCAAACCCTTAATAGTTTGCTCTATACCGTCAATCTGCTCCTGTCGGAGTCGATATTGATGTTTATAGATTGGAATCGTGCCTGGCTTCAGAACGATCGAGACAGGGTTGACACTCAGCAGGCCCACATCTGTAGAACTCCTGGCCCAAAGTGTATCAGGCAAACTGGCTAACAGTTTGTCCGTATCAACATGGTCTGTGTTTTCTCCGCCATGTGATCTAGGCAGAGAATGTTTCTCAGGTAACAATAATGTGAATGATCTGTGTGTGATCCTGTAAGTATCAGTTTCTGGAGAATAGTGTAAGTGTGGATTTTGTGTAGGCACCCATTCCCTTACAGCAAGACAGCGTCTCATCACAGGACCTAAATTCTTCGCATCGGCACCAGATACAACCATCAATGACACATGTGGAGCTGATACATCGCCAAGCATATACAGTTGCAGTAACGGTGCGGGCAATTTCACGCCTGCCACCACTCCCTCCGGGGCCACATAAATGTCCATGATTTCAGCCACTGGAAATTCACCAGTCTCTTGACAATGTTCAAGCAGTCCTGTCCAGAGCACATCGTAGTCCCCATCACCACAAAGGTCATAGTTCAGCGTGCAATGTGCCACATCAGGAAGCGTGTCATAAGATCTTATGACATTAATCCAGGCGTTCCAGCTCTGCAGTGTGTCGTACAAGAGCGTAGTTGTAAAGTCAGGAACTGCTCCCCACCAAACTTCAGCTTGAAATTCGGCTGGACCAGACTCAGCAGAAGTCCCTTCAACCTGGAGCATCTGATGAATGGAGCTTTTCACTGTAGCACAGTACTGAACAGTTCCATCAGGAAAACTCAGCTGGACGTTGTCAGGACTCATCATCAAAGTCACGTTCTGATCACACAGAATGTCTCGTCCAATCAAGTTCACTGGACATGTGTCAGAAATCAGGAAGGAGTGTTCAAAGCGCAGATTATTCCACACGAGAGCGGCCACTCCTCTGGCTTGATCGTGGGAGTGACGTGTTAACTGACGAATACCTGGCGCCTGTATCAACCATACACATGTGATTTCGGCCGTTAATGGTTAACGATACCAAAAAGGCTCCAAATACAAGACGCCACCTACTGCCGGACCAGGGCACCCCTATTGGATAGGATATTGGCCTGGGGCCTGATTATTGGCTCCCGGCATAGGGCCATGTGGAGTATTATCTGGTGGTGGTGGATATACGTCATGTGGATAACGAGCTGGCGTCACCTCCTGTCTCGATAAATCCTGTTTGGTCGGACATTGAAAATGCCAATGTCCCACCCCGTCACACCGGTGGCACCTGTCCGTGGGTCGAGGGTTGCCCCTCAGACGTTTGTTCCGACCCCTGCGCCAGGATGTGGATGGGCCCAGAGGTCTCTGTTGATATGAATTATCAGATGATGTAGGAGGACCCTGAACCTGGGGCATCTGAATTGCATTCACCTTTGTGAAATTAAGTTTGTCACGTATGTCTTTTAATTGGGCCTTAGCTAATTGAGTTTCAAGGGATTTCAATTCCCTGTCATCAGACTCCCTCTTATCAAAAGATTGATCAATAAAATGAACAATGTGGGCTGCCCATAAATCATAATCCATCTTTGTCAGGCCAACAACAGACGCCAAGCTCTTCTTAACATCATCAGACAGAGAGCTCTCTACAGCTCCTCTGAACAACAGTTGAGTCGTAGGATCAATCGTTGGATCATTTCCAGTTCTATTTTCCCACAAGAGTTTTACTCTAGATAAGTAGGTCGTGCCCCGTTCTGTAACAGCCGGAGGAATCTCACACAAGTCTGAAGATTTCATAGACGTCGGATATTTCTCTCGTATAATTGGCCATAAAATTTGAACGTGGTCGTGCAATGTGTCACTGTCTGGGTCCAATTTAGTCCCAGCAGCCTGTTCTATTTCAGTCAAACTACCAAACGACGTGCATGCTGTGAAAACCCTCCTCCAATCACCCAGACATGGCACAATTCCGGCGCAAGCCTCCAGAAAAGCGCGGATCCAAGCCGAACCTCCTTTCTGGATATCAGGCAAACGCTGACGGATCAACTCAGTATCCTGCAAACTAAAAGGCGTGTAAGTCTGTTTACGGACCCCCTCAGCTGTGGTGGAAGAAACGAGAGGTAACATGAATTGAGCAGGAGGCGCTGAGTCAAGGCAGGTGTGAACATTATCAGCAATTCTATTTAATCGACCTGAATTTCCTCGCTGCCAGCCAGTGACCTTATCAAAAGTTGTGGCAGGAGGCCTGAGGTCAGGACAAGCAGTTGGACCAGGACAGGTCAGTGGCACGGAGGCATATGAAGCCCCCAAAGATGTCACGCTGAAAGAAGCATCAGAGGACGGTGGATGAAACACATCACCTCCCCTTTGTTCACCCACAGAGCCAGGAGTGGTATGAATACCACCCATCAATGTTTGCACATGGTCTTGCACCACGTTCCTATTTTCAGCTGATTTTGTCTGTAAAATACCTCCTGTAACGAGAAGCAAGTCTGAGCTGGATCTAGTGTGTTCAGAACCAGATCCCAATGAGAGCTCAGCCAGATTTATGGATAGCTCTGACAATTACATTTGATTGTGTGGAGTTAATCCCACAGGTGCATACGGGGGAGGATGAGGAGGAGGAGGAGGTGCGGGGCAAAGAGGAGGAGGGGGGAAGCACAAGGCCGTTGAGCTTCAAGGCATGTCTCCGTTCTGCCAGTCATGACCATAACGTGCGCCTTTTCAGCCTCTATGTTTTCATAAAATAGCACCAACAGTCACAGCAACAATAAAAAAAATAAAACAACCCAACCGTGAACTATCAATTAACTAACTACTTTACTGTGGAGTCTTTCCAACAGCAGCGTTGAACTTAAACTAACAAACAATAAATCTGAGCCGTTCCCTGGACCAGAACTTACAGAATGGTCCAGTGAACTCACCTCACTCAGGGGCAGCTGTGTTACAGGCGCGGGGGAGCGGGGGGGGGGTAACCTCAAGGAGATGTCTCTTCCCTGGTACGAGCATGGAAGGAGGAAGAGGTGGGGGCCCTGTGGTGTCAGGCACTAAGGTCTTATCTGTTGACGGCCATAAAACTGAATGTGAGCCAACAACTTGTCTCTGTGAAACTGCCCTGTGCACACTTCTCAAGCAGATTTCTGTCCAACAGCAGATGGAGACAGGTCATCCACAACAGGAAACATTCCTGACCGACACATGTTATTCACCCAAGAAACTAAACGTCTTTTCTCATCAAGAACATGCTTGACAGCTACCTTCCGACTCCATGAAACCCACAACTCATGTAATACAGATCCTAATGTGCCAGGGGCACAATTTTTCCAAGTTTGTATAGGTATGTCAGACATTATAATGTTATACACGTGTTTTACAAGGGTGAAGTGAGCAAACCTCCAGCCAGGACCATGGACAGCTGCAGTAGCCAACCAAGAAACTGCCTGTTTTAAATCACCCTCCTAAAACACCCAATAAAAATGCCACCCCAGAGCACAGCAGTGGTAGCCTCTATTAGACTTCACAATTTGACCTACTGCCGGCAAATACACCCACTGAAACAATATATAAAATAAAAAATCTTTCCCTGTTGCCTTAGTTTGCGTGTTTACAGCACTTTCCGGAGTACAGGTCACAAGCCTCTAAGTGAAACAGAAAATAAATAAAGGAAAAAAAATGAATAAACAAAAGAAAGTAAAAAAAATAATAAATGAAAAAAAATAAAAAGTTTGCGACCTATACACCGGAAAATACGGCAATCAACTTCAACTGGGAAGGGGAAGAAAAGATTTGACTCTAACAGCGATCACAGGTCCCGGATGTGAACTAAATCACATGCACGGCAACTCTTGTGAACCCGGAGCGGCCCAGACCACTCTGTACGGCAAGCCGTGTGCTGGATGAAAGCCAGTGTGACTCTACGGCGAATAAATCCCGGAGTTCACATCTGACCTCAGCTCCACAGCTCCCGGAGCCCATAAAATAAACAAATAAAAAAAATGTCTCCCAGCCAATAGGCCGGAGCTCATAGAGGGGAAAAAACGCAAACTTAGGCACTCATACTCTCACCCTTTGTGTGTGTGGACTTCTATGTGCTTTATACTTTACTTATATGTACGAAAACAGCAAAAAAAATGCACATTCAAATGAAATACCAACAGTGGTTCACGTTATTTAACTGTTAACGCTAACCCAAACGACCGTAGCTACACTACGGTGTAATTTTGCCCACCCGAAGACAGAACAGACATACAGCCAAGGTAAATTTAGCGTTTTCAATAGCAGACATTTAGTTATAAACGGAGCTCTGCTCACCTGAATGAAGAAGGCGCCAGAGTTGGCTGCACGCTTGCTCCGCCACTCGTGGGGGAAGCCCCCAATCGGCTTCCGTTTCAGGCGAAACTGCAAACTTCTCACGTCGGGATCACCAAATTGTTGCGGTTCAAAAGTTGAAGGAAAGCTCTGAAACGAATGTGCAAGTTTTAGGCAGGTTTATTGTACATTATAAGAATAAACCTTACAGCGACCAACAGACCTGACTCCAAGCACAGTCCAACACACACACATCTTCGAAGGCGGACCACGGTTTTATACCTCTAGATGACGTCATCGCCTCGTGGGACCAATCCTGGAATCGAACCGCCTTGGAACCGCCCTAGAACTTTTCTACTCTGTGAGTGATCCGCCTCTCAGCCAATCAACTACCAGCTCTGTATGTCAATCATCCAGTGTTGTGTCTGTTGTATTATGCAGGCGTGTAACTGAAAAACTCTTCCCTATTGGAAATAAAACCCGTAAATAAAGGTTCCATCTTGAATATATTTTCACATTATATGGTGGAATTAAGTGAACATAAATCATAACACATAATATGTGTGCTTCAGGTGTAATACTGATATACATATATTTCATTAGAGAGGCAAAGAGAAGGAAATGATGTGGTAGAAAAAAGTGCACAAGCAGTAGAGGAGCAGATCCTGGAGAGGATGGTGAAACAAAACCCATTCCAAAATGTGGGAGAGATTCACAAAGAGTGGACTGCAGCTGGAGTCAGTGCTTCAAGAACCACCACGCACAGGCGTATGAAAGACATGGGCTTCAGCTGTCACATTCCTTTCTTGGAATAGAGAAGAGGCACAGAATCCATGTTGCTTGAGGTCAAGTTTCCACAGTCAGTGAAGGTTTGGGGTTCCATGCCATCTGCTGGTGCTGGTCCACTGTGTTTTCTGAGGTCTAGGTCAACGCCAGGAAGTTTTAGAGAACTTCATGCTTCCTGCTGCTAACCAACTTCATGGAGCTGTAGATTTCATTTTCCAACAAGACTTGGCACCTGCACACAGTGCCAAAGCTACCAGTACCTGGTTTAAGGATCATGGTATCCCTGTTCTTAATTGGCCAGCAAACACACCTGACCATATCCCCATAGGAAATCTATGGGGCGTTGTGAAGAGGAAGATGGGATACACCAGACCCAACAATTCAGAAGAGCTGAAGGTCACTATCAGAGCAACCTGGGCTTTCAGAACACCTGAGCAATGTCACAGACTGATCGACTCCATGCCACGCCACACTACTGCATTAATCTAGGCAAAAGGAACCCCAACTAAGTATTGAGTGCTGTACATGCTCAACCTTTTCATGTTCATACTTTTCAGTTGGCCAACTTTTTTTTTTAATTCTTTATTAAATTGGTATTAAGTAATACAGGTAGTCCTCGACTTACGATGGAGTTCCGTAAGTTCCTACGCTCCATCGTAAAGTGAATTTCATCGTAACTCGGAACATACGTCCAAACTGCACCTTATATGTACAGTACTGTATTTTACCAAACACTAAGCCTATCCTAACACAGTACCCTACATAATTATCAAAATACACATACATTTGAGAGCCATAATGAAGTGAAACATAGTTAATTTCCTACTCTGAATGCTGGTGAAGCCATTTCCTCCATTCCTCCGTCCCTCCTCCGGATTCTGCATTCATTTACGTTGTAAAACCGCCGTCCACAAAACAGCTACTTTTCCACAGCTGCTGCCTGTCCAACTTGCTCCAACAACTTTTGTTTGTTTTTTGAATGTCCAGAGGACCAGACTTAGCTTTTTTAGAGAGTACAGGCAGGTGTAGCTTCCGCAACTAGTAAAAACGGAAAACGCAAACCACCGGAAACTGTGTAAATCGGCTTCAAAATAAAAAAATTCCATATATATATATATAATTTTTTTGTATATATTTTTAATTTTTTTATGGAGATGCGTGTCGTAACTTGAGACCGCCGTAAGTCGAGCACTACCTGTATTCTAATTTTATGAGATAATGAATTTGGGGTTTTCATTAGTTGTCGGTTATAATCATCAACATTAAAATAAATAAAAGTTTGAAATATATCAGTCTGTGTGTAATGAATTAATATAATATACAAGTTTCACTTTTTGAATGGAATAACTAAAATAAATCAACATTTTCACGATATTCTAATTTTATGACAAACACCTGTATGCCAATATTAATTGGCTTTCTTGAGAAAAAAAATCAATGTCAAAGTTAAATTTTTACAGGACAATGCTAATCAACTAAAATAATGACATACAATAAGCGTTGGAAGTGGAAGCAGGGAGGTGGAAGCTTTCACCAAACACATTAACTCGGTTGACAACAACATCAAGTTCACCAGAGAGGATGCTAACAACAATAAGCTTCCTTTTTTGGACTGTTTGGTGCATATGGAGGGAGATGACAGTCTCAACATTGAAGTTTACAGAAAACCAACCCACACAGACCAATATCTCCTGTTTGACTCTCACCATCCACTGGAGCACAAACTTTCTGTCATCAGAACTTTACAGCATCGGGCAGAACACATCCCCACAAGGACAGAAGGGAAGGAAAAGGAACAGAAACACATCAACAAATCTCTGCAAACATGTGGATATCCCAACTGGGCTTTTGTCAAGTCAGCAAGGAAATCTGCTAAACACAATAATGAACAGAAAAAGTCTAACAGACGGAAAAACATTGTCATTCCTTATGTTGCTGGAGTCTCAGAGAATTTCAGAAGGATTTTTAACAAACACAACATCCCAGTACATTTCAAACCCAGCAGGACTCTCAGACAGAGGCTGGTCCACCCTAAGGACAGAACCCTGACACACAAACAGAGTGGTGTGGTTTACGCAGTCCAATGCAGCGAGGTCTGCTCAGACCATTACATTGGAGAAACTTAAGCAGCCCATCCATAAAAGAATGTCCCAACACAGGAGAGCAACCTCCTCTGGACAAAACTCAGCAGTTCACCTCCACCTCACGGACAAGGGACACTCATTTGAGGACCAGGATGTGCAAATTTTGGACCAAGAGCACAGATGGTTTGAGAGGGGTGTGAAGGAAGCTGTTTATGTTAAGAGAGAAAAACCTTCTCTTAACAGAGGAGGAGGTCTGAGATTTCAACTTTCCAAGACTTATAACTCAGTTTTGGGACTGATTCCGAAACGCTTTACACCGGATGGGAACAGAGGTGTCTTGTCTGTAAATTAGACTAACAAATTTCTTTGAGAAGCCTCTGTTTGTTGGTTTGGGAGGTGTTTTTTGTCAATTTACATACAGTGTTGTGTCTTCTGTCAGAGACCTCAAGGGAACCCCCTACTGTTAAGGTGTGATCTGTCAATTTACATGTATGTGTTACCTCAGCTTGCAATTTACATATGATGGTGCGTGGTTCTCTTATAACTCCAAACTTCTCACAGTTTGTTCATGGAATTGAAAAAGCCTCCTGGATAGGAGTTGAAACGTTTTCTGCAACAAACAAAGTCCAGTTGATCTTGTATTGAACGCCTTTTTTGATCATACAATAAGTGATTGCATAAACATTCACGCTCTTCAAAGAGACTGTCCAACATAAATTCAGCAAAAATTTATTTAAAAAGTACAATTCAAAGGATACAGATTGAAACAAACAAACAACAACAAAAAATCAAAACTTGACTAGTCTCTAAACCATCTGGACAAACTCAAGACAAGACTTAATCTGATTTTCTTCAACACTGGATTTCTTTTTGTCCCTCTCCCATGAAGTTCAAACTGAAGAACCTGTGTGACAGTGGATGTATACTGTCATTTCACCTGCTGAAGCTTCTACCACCATCAGAGTGGTTTTAAGATTCCTGATGGTCTTGCTTACTATTCTCCTTCTTCGCGGTCACTCAGTTTGTGAGGAAGACCAGTTCTTGGTAGATTTACACATGAAACATATTCCTTCAATGTCTTGATGATAGATAGAACTGCAGGGGATTATTAGGGCCTTGGGAATCCCTTGGCTTGTACTATTCTCCGAGCTGAGTTGGAAGAGTTTAATAAAAGGTGGTGAATATTTATGCTCTCTTGTTTGACACCACATATTTTTATTTAATTTGAATTACTCACTAGAATTTTCATTTTACTTTGACATCGAAGAAGGATGTTTGAACATTTGTTTGTTAAAATGGCCAGCTTATATGGACCATGATTGATTTATGATATCAATAAAATAGCGAATTTTAAAAATGAGGGTGAATACTTTAAAAGGCATTGGATTCTGCTCAGAAAGTGAACAAACAGAGCAGGATCTATGTTTCCTGTTAAGTGGAAACATTAGGAAAAAAGCCAAACTTTTTTTCCCCTTGTCTGTTGTGTTGAAATTTTTTATTTGACTAAACAGGGCTTTTATTCTGGTTGGTTTACTGCATCTCATGCCCCATTGGAATTCATCTTAGTCTGTGTACAGGACTGAACTCACTGGTGTAAATACAAATTGGTGTTTGAGTTGTACAGATATTTCTTGAGGGGTAAAGTTATTCCTGCAGTGGAAGTAATTATATTATTGAAGCTGCAGCTCATTGAAAACAACTAAAGAAACAGAGGAAGAGCTGTAGGAAGAGGCAATAAGTCATGAAGTTATTAATTTTTTTAATAACTTTATTTAATGTTGTTGCTTTATTAAAACAGTATTTTACATCATTTTATTCTCTGTGTTTATTAGAAGCATTTCTGTAACGTAAATGAGTTTGTTTAGGTTAGTTTTGCACCACACTGGGCTCCTGTGGCTGAGTGGTTAGATCACTCGTCCGTCAATGGGAGAGTTGCTGGTTCAATTCTACCAGCAGTCCCATGTTGAACTGTCCCTGAGCAAAACACTGAACCCCTCATTGCCTCCAATGTGTGTCCCATCGGTGTATGAATATGCTCTAAAGCTCTGATTAGTCTCTACCAATTCAGATTCAATTTGTGGAGATGTAGTAGAGTTCTTTATGAATGTGTGTAGTAGAGTGCTTTATGAATGTGTGTGTACTAGAGTGCTGTATAAATATGTGTGTAGTAGAGTGCTCTATGAATTAGTTTGTCCAGTAGAGTGCTTTATGAATGTGTTTGTGTGTAGTAGAGTGCTCTACCAATGTGTGTGTGCTTGTAGTATAGTGCTCTATGAATGTGTGTGAGCAGTAGAGAGCTCTATGAATGTCGGTGTGTGTGTGTGTGTGTGTGTGTGTGTGTGTGTGTGTGTGTGTGTGTGTGTTGGTGCAAGCGTATTGGCCCGCCTATGCGCCAGACTACGTACCGACATTATCGGGACATTTGGTATTAGCCAGCCTTTGCCAATGTCTGGATAAAACACAGATTGTATCCAAATATATTAATATGTAAACATTGTTTTTTCTCATCAATATCAGCGTAACTTGTGGCTAATAGGCTGCCTGGATGAGTTGGAGTGTGCTTTAACACTTAAAATTGTTTTAATAAAAAGTTATTTACATTTATAAAATTGGCTGGCTACGCACCTCCCAGGGTATTTGTGTGTGGTGTGTATGTTTTTGTGTATCGGTTGCATTTATTGAAGCCGTGTGTGTGGCTCACTGACACACATGGCGCCAAACTGCAACGCCCCTCCTCTCGTGATGTGGAGACCGCGCGAAACTCCAACGCCGCCCCTCCTCTCGTGATGTGGAGCATAGACCCTGTAGTGGGCGGGGGCTCAGGGCGGGGCCTCAGGTGACCGAGTTTTTAAAAGTTAAAGCCCCTTGAGCTTACACGTGCAGAGTTATGGCGTCGTGTGTTGAGTGCATGTAGGTGAGCGGAGATTATTTTTGGAGAGCGATTTAAATAAAATTTTGCAGCGGTAGGTGGACAGAGTGTCAGAGTGTATTGACTTCATTCAGGTAAGAATTAAAAAAAATTTTTTGTTGCTTTTGATGACATCATCTCAAGGAAATGTTAACCTAATCCAGTAGTAACGTGACTTTAACCGCAGCGTCACAAACTGTGAAGACTGTAGAAAACTTTATCAACATTTAGATAAATTAGGAAGTATCTGTGCATGAGTTTTGAGTGCGTGAAGAAAGACGCAGCTCAAACTAGCTGCGGCTAGCGTTAGCATGTAACGTAACTTCACTTCAGAAGCGTGACAACCTTTCAACGCTGTTGAAAACTTTTATAGACATTTATATAAATCAGCGATACTATATATGCATCACTTGTGGATGTTTTTAGTGGTTATTTAGAGTCTTAACGCGACGAAGACAAAATTAAACGCACGTCGCGTTAGCGTCACTACCGTGAACGTGTCACGTCACAATAACAGCGTGACTAACGCTGTAATTTAACATGCGTTAATAGGGTAGAGGGGTTTTAATGTTTCCAACGTCATTTTTCTGCTAATTCTGCTCTTTTTTTTTTTTTTTTACCTCTGAGCAGTGAGCAGACGGACGAACTGCGTCGTTACGTCATCACGTCATCACGTTGCAGCCTCGTTACGTCATCACGTTGACTGCAGTTTTATGTAGGTATAAGAATACTGTTGTTGGAATACTGAATACTGAATAATACAGAATACTGTATAAGTGTATTGTATAAACTTGAGAATTGTTTTTTAACTTTTTCATATTTTTACATGTACAGGTTTTCAGCTAGTCCAAGAGGTCATTTGGTATTTGGTGAGTCAAACATCCCGCCTTCCTGAAAACAGACAGATGGATTCTTTACTGACTGAGGTCCACGCTTTATCCATCCATCCATGCATTCATCCATCCATCAAACATCCATCCATCAAACATCCATCCATCCATCATCCATCAAACATCCTACCTTCCTAAACCCAGACATATGGATTCTTTACTGACTGAGGTCCAAGCTTTATCCATCCATCCATCTATCAAACATCCATCCATCCATCAAACATCCATCCATCCATCCATCAAACATCCATCCATCCATCAAACATATATCCATCCATCAAACATCCATCCATCCATCAAACATCCTGCCTTACTGAACCCAGACAGATGGATTATTTACTGACTGAGGTCCACGCTTTATCCATCCATACATCCATCCATCCATCAAACATCCACACATCCATCCATCCATCCATCCATCAAACATCATCCATCCATCATCAAACATCCTGCCTTCCTGAACCCAGACATATGGATTCTTTACTGACTGAGGTCCACGCTTTATCCATCCATCCATGCATTCATCCATCCATCAAACATCCATCCATCAAACATCCATCCATCCATCATCCATCAAACATCCTACCTTCCTAAACCCAGACATATGGATTCTTTACTGACTGAGGTCCAAGCTTTATCCATCCATCCATCTATCAAACATCCATCCATCCATCAAACATCCATCCATCCATCCATCAAACATCCATCCATCCATCAAACATATATCCATCCATCAAACATCCATCCATCCATCAAACATCCTGCCTTACTGAACCCAGACAGATGGATTATTTACTGACTGAGGTCCACGCTTT
Source organism: Garcialebias charrua (assembly GCA_038048925.1). Classification (NCBI taxonomy): domain Eukaryota; kingdom Metazoa; phylum Chordata; class Actinopteri; order Cyprinodontiformes; family Rivulidae; genus Garcialebias; species Garcialebias charrua. The sequence goes on from JBBPBX010102182.1 coordinate 11,911, forward strand.
ATCCATCCATACATCCATCCATCCATCAAACATCCACACATCCATCCATCCATCCATCCCAATCATCAAACATCCTGCCTTCCTGAACCCAGACATATGGATTCTTTACTGACTGAGGTCCACACTTTATCCATCCATCCATCAAACATCCATCCATCCATCCAT